>JAFELO010000510.1:67235-103810 GCA_017140195.1 Eumaeus atala
ATAATATCCGCCACGTTACAAACTTAGCAATCAAAATGTGTCAATTTATATTAACAGTTGGTAGTCAGAAATTTTACGGCGTTACACCTCTGTGATTTCTACCCGTTCTTGTCGTATATGGGACAACTCCCATCGCAATAGGATAACAAGGGAATAGAGAGTGTATTTGTGTGTGCGCTAGTACATGCCCGGCGTAGATGGTTCCTCTCGCTAGAGATGGCCGCTGCAGCCAAAATTCGGTAACGTCATTATTAATCTGAGGATGTCTGTGGACGGTAATGGAAAATTAACTCAATAAGATAAATACCTTCGCCATTTCTTCGGACTGACCATCTTTGAGGGTGCATTTGGTATTCTTGCTAAGATTCGCCGGTGCCGGTGTAGTGGACTCGCTGACCAGTGCCCAATATTTCGCGGTGTAATTGAACTCTGGTGCGATGTAGCGGTGATACTTCCTATGTCGGTATCCCCCGCCGCCCTTGATTCTTGTCGAACTGGATACTCTATATGAGAAGTATTTTATTGACTCGTCTGGGACCTGCACAACAAAGATAAGAGATTATCTAAAAGAATTTCTCGCATATTTACTACGTAGTAACATAATATCGTAAAGTGTTATGTTGTCGCGTTTCGTGTTTAAGAGTTACCGGTGGCCCATTCAGCAAAGAGGAAGAAAGGAAGACAACACGTTTTCATTATTCATTATCAGCCCTTATCGGTCCACTGCTGGACATATGTCTCTTTCAATGAACGCCAAGACGACCGATCCCATGCTACTCGCATACATCCCGGACCGGGACATCATAACACATCTGCGTAGCAATTACTTGCACTATTATGGGCATCGGTAGCCATCAAAATGCTCCGACTGCTTGTTTGCTGACTTGTGCAATAAAATAAAATATGGACGATATAACTTTAAATGAGAAGGTTCTCTAATTGATCTGTGAACGCATCGCCCCATAAATTCATTCGGATCAGTGGACGAAGACGACCTGTTACCCGCTCTCCCTCGCGCGCTCCGCGAATTCGGAATACAACTACGACTCGGAACGGTCCCATGAAGTCATAATTTTATATTGCAAGCAATTAGCGTTATCGGTTGACACGATGGTGTAATGTTAATATATAATCGTTCATAATAAGACCTGTAAAATGAGTTTTATTTTTATGGTAGTCCAACTATATTAGCATCAAATTAAAAAAAAAATATTTTTCTAAAATGGCTGGCCAGAAAGGCAGGATGCCTTTAGAAAATTACAGATTCTGAGTGTGTGACCAGCCCATTGCCACTTCTGGAGTGGAGGCCGCGTTCAGGACAACGAAGTGTTGGTCGGCCGTTCACCAGGTGGGAAGACGATCTCCGTGCAGTAGCCGGTCCGAGATGGATGCGAGTAGCAGGTGATCGGTCGTCTCAGCGTTCATTGTGAGAGGCCCGTGTCCAGCATTGGACTGATAATGATGGTGATGATGATGAAAATGATGCCAGCTGCTAGACAGTTCCTGAATCACAGTTCGCAAATAAAGTAATTAGTTGCTACGAGTGAAGAGAAATTCCCATTCACGAAAAATCTATTCAATGTGTAAATATTCCGCCAGTATAATAGATTTTCCCGCGTAAGGATCACTTGATCTCGATTTATTGACTTGATTTTTATTCCAATGTAAACCTACCGCAACCGGTAGCAGCAAATAGATTCCTAGCACTGTGTCAATTATACGACGTCGCGTTTCGTGTGGCTTGTGAGTAGCCAGTGGCCCATTCGATGAAAGGAGAATAACGGATAGGCATAGTAATAATGTAGGTAGTCGTATAAAGGCCCTGTTTTCTCGTTTGCCCCCCCCCCCCATATTATAAAAAGGAAAAAAAATATATTATATGAGTATTGATAACTACTTAGGCTTACGCGAATGTCACACATTACAACAAAACTACTTTCACGGATTTTATCGCGGTTTGTTAAGTATAATAAAATCCGTTAAAGTTGTTTTTTTTTTTATAAACTAATTGTGGAAAAGGCAATTCAAGTTCATTCATTTATTCAAGTATACACATGAATTTCCATCAAGATGTGACAATACAATCAATCAACTATAGTTTTATTATACGTAATTTGAGCCTTGAGATTCACATATGCAATTTTTAGTGGGCATGTGGGTAAACTATAAGCCTGTGTTCCAAAGTTGGGAGATAAATAGACCAAATGCCAACAATATAACAAAACAAGGGGCCAATCCTGGTATTATTATAGTTTAAGCCTACAAATGAGGTATCAGAACCTACTGTTGAAAACTACTGCTAAGGAAATTTGCTTATATTTCATGTAGACGTGTTGACTTCCTTCCGTTTTGCGCTACAATTGGGCCACCAGAAACTCACAATGCATATAATATAACGAGAAACAGGTACCTCCCGGGTCATACTGGCCCAAATTAGATAAAATGCAGTATGGTATTATCTCCTTTAGGTACTGGTGTACCTAGAGCCCCCCACTTTACGGTATTCCCCTAGTTAATATGTAATAAGGCTAACAATAAATTATTTCACAAATCCCCAGTAATTATACCGCACCTTGATCAAAAATTTTATTTTGCAAAAGGTTACCTCCACCGCGCGTACGGCAACTCAATTATTGAAATCTAATCACAGGTCTACGATGCGAAAGATATACCTACTTTCAGGTCGGTATTTTAGGAATATCGGAGCTGTCATCTAAATTACTGTTAGTGTAGATCGTGTTGATATATTTAAAAGGCATCAAGCTTTACGTTTCATCAAAGGGACTTGAAAATTTCAAAGGAAAGTTACATTTAGAAAAAAAGAAATTATATTACTTATATTTATATATCATTACAGAGACTGCGCAAATAAATGAAACTTTAAGTCTATTTAGTACAATAATAGAAGGGTACGGTTTACAACAACGCTCTTAAATATACTTTATAGAGTGGAGTAAATAATCTAACAAAGCTTTTCAGGACAGAGTCGAGCTTGTGTTGAGCCGCTAGTTACGCGGCGGTCTTAATTTGTGATTTTCCGTTTGCGAAAATTTTAGTAATAATATAAAACACAATTTAATTTAATAGGAGGAGGCAGTGCCATGCATGACACTACATCCTCCTATGATCCTCCTATGTGGACCGGGGCGTAACCTGTACTGCGCTACCTGTCCGTAGTAAAGTAACATTTTCAGTGTTCCGTTTCGTGCGGTTTGTGAGTAGCCGGTGGCCTATTCCAGGAGGGGGGGATAAGCAGGGCAACACATCGTTTGCTACCTATTCTATAAAATAATAGTATAATAGTGAAACTTTTAACTTTGAATTCTGCGAGAAAACTCAGAATTTGTTTACACCACAATAGCTCTGTTAGTTACTATACATTTTTGTTTAGGCCCATTATAAAAAAAAATATTTTATAAAACGAAACTACCTTCGTGGTAAGAAAAATTGGCTAGATACTGACAAAAAATAGCCTACAACTAATTTTTATTTAATGGTACCCACGCGTACGAAACTTGTTAAAACTCAGAGATCATTTTCTCAAGTTCAATACTCAGCGAAAATCCTATTCTTATTAAGACTAACCTTTTCATTGTCAATGTACCAGGTGAGGCGTGGCGCGGGCGCAGCCGGTGCACTCGTGCAGTTTGCTCGCAGCAGTCCACCGATCACCACGTCCGGCTTACCGAAAGTTATAATAGGCGGGTGTTTTTGGGAATCTGAAATTAATACTATTTGTTGCAAATGTCAATACCAAGATTAATTGAGATTGATAATATTTTTATTTATGAGGCACAAAATATTATAATTATGTATTTTGAAGTTATAGTACTTTTGGCGCGTTTGGGAAAAAGATGAGAGTACATTTTGACAATTCGCGCACACACCGTCACTTGAAATCGACACCCATAATTTTCCTATAATCAACATTTTAGTTCTTCCCTTGTTACGCTAAAGAACTATAATTTCTGACATGTACATGAGTCAGAAATAATACTTCGATATAAGTACACAGACCCTTTTTTATTTTAAGATACGTTCAGAAAAAGATCAGCTAAAGTAATTGCTTAAATATTAACTACTATATTGCACGATCAGAAGTTACGCAGAAGCAGCCCGGAATTCATCCACTTATAACATACATTCACGCCGTTATTGTAATATGTTCAAACGCTTATAGCGTTTCGAAAAACGAAAAACGAGGAACCTTCCCGGTCATCTCCACCTAATTTGCCGCTAACAAATTACTATAACATCTCACAAAATATGCGGTTACCTGATCAGTTCGGTAACACAAAGGGCTTGCTGAATCCGGACCGTATCAAATTAATACAGAAAAACATGAGTATTCTTATGTGTTTTAATTTTTTTAAATGTTCTATTTTTAGATGAAACTTTTTTTAGCGACGCATAAAATATTTAAGCTTATGTAACGCTTATCGCATTTCACATCTACCGTGCAAACGTAACATTGCTACGTATGTTTATTATATTTCACCTCCAGTGCGCATATATTTAAGTTACTAGTGTTAAGCTAAAACATAAAACTCGACCACTGAAGATATCTTTTAATTTATCCAGTATCACTGACCTTCTTACCAAAACAAAACTAATGACACCTGCACATACGTTAAAATCCTCAAAGCAGTTCAATGTGAAGTGGAGGTGTATAAATATATACATACCTATAATAGCGAGAAACATTACACACCTGATGCAGCTGAGTAAGAAAACCAAATATCATCATTATTTTGTTTTGACAGATACTTACAGACAACTGTCAGCTGATGAGGAGGCGAAGCTGCTGTGAAAATGGGCGTCTCCAGGGACACCTCGCACCAGTACATCCCAGACGCTGTAGGGTCTAAATTGTCTATTGTAATGGAGTTCTCTGTTACAAGAGACATCTGAAAGATACTCGACTTTACTACCACTATATAATAATTATAAAATTCAATTCTCACAACATAATTTTACAATTAATTATAACTTTAGTATTGAAGAACAACAAAATGTCATGGGAACATTTAAACCACGAGATTACATAAATTTCTGTCTCAATGTCAATCACACGAAATGCGCGCTGACCCAAAACTCCCTCCTTGTTCATTTGGGCTGCCCCCAAACTACTTCTTTAGGTCATTCGAACTGATTCAAACTCCCTCCAAGTCTTTGATTCCGGTAGGCCCACAGTCAATCGCACTGACTCAAAACTATCTCTTCGAGTCATTCGAAGTGATTGAAACTCCCACGGAAATAACCCAAGGATGGAGTTTGGGTCATTCCTAATTTTGTGTGCTCATTCGGGCTGACCCAAAATTCCCTTTTTGGGTCATTTGGAGTGGTTCCAACTCCCTCCTTGGGTCTTACGGTCTGACGATAGACTCCCTCCTTGGGTAATTCTGACTGACCCATACTTCCTCTTTAGACCATTCAGACAGATCCAAAAATCACGAGTTCAATGAGTTAAAACAATCCAGTTTTCTTCGATCCACGTCGTTTTTCACTATAGGTTATGGGTACACCAAATAGTCGTTGCATTTGGAGGCTTTTATGACTACTGGTGCCCATAAATATCCACTTATATTCTTCTGCTGACGTGTTGGCTTTCTTACAACCAAGTACTAAACGCGACAACGTAACTGTTTCTTACGGCGGTGTTATGTGACATACCTTTTGCTACTATTGTCCTCCTGCAATGGTAAATATAAACATAACTTAAGAGTAAGTTTTATTGTTACACTTTACGCATATCGATTTCATATAATTTTGTTCTCCTATTATAAGGGATTTTTATAGATTCGGGGGACAAACGAGAATTCCGAGCCTTATTACGACTACCAACGCTCATGCACATCCACATAATTACTATGCTGATGCGTGGAACCATGGGAATGATAACTTTCTTGTATAAATAATCGATAAACATTTTGTATTCTGCCTCAGGAGATATCACTTTAATGCGGTACTATAAGATAATGAGGTACCTCCCTGGACGTGCGCGACGGCCCCGTGCCTCGGAGAGGACGTTAAGGCGTCGGCCCTGCGTCTGATTTTTCTAAGATCGGATCAGTTTTTGTCTGATTGCCGTCGCGTTGGCATAGGAGACTAAAGAAGTAGAGAGTACACTTGTGCCTACGCCCACGCTTGTGCAATATAATATGTCCTAATAAGTTGGCTAGTCTGTATGGAGGTGCTGCCGTGGCCGAAATTCAGCGAGGATGAAATTAAATAAATACTTTCACCTCTACTATATAATTTTCTATTCCTTGGTAGGCCTATCTTTTTTATAAGGGATGTCATCTGATGCGGTCATCGAGTACGCACTACGCGAAAATACGTTTTTATGCCCATAGTGTTAAGTAGAGCGGACTCTTTTTTTTGACGCAGGGAAACGCATTTACGCGCCTTCACTGGCCCTGTGGTGGTGGGTGGGGTCCAGTGGTGTGTTCCCACACACCACTGGACCCCACCCACTAGCGGCACATTATAGTGCTGAATACCAACAAAAGCCACCGCAAGTTCCATCAGTGCTGCCCTTGGTGAGGTGCCCCGTAACAGCAAATCATCAGGACACCTCGACGGCTAGTCAGCCCCCTAAGTGACCAACTCCACCTCCAGAGATGGGGTTGCCACGCACTACAGGACAACCTCACCGACTTTGGGACAGTGCAATGGGGTGCGCAAAAGCGCCACCTCCTGTTGCTTTTTGGTCCCCTCTTCTGATAAGAGGGGTACCGAAAGCGATTCTTCCTCCTGATCTATAGCCCCCTCTTCCTATAAGATCCCCCTCGTTCAAAGATCCCTCTCGGTTCAATTAGCTTCGCCTGGGTACACCCCAGGCTACTAAGCCCCACCGCCACGAAAAGGCTTGAACCATGGTGGGGAAATAGAGCGGACTCGTGCTCACCTCAATTAACGTTAATTATTTTCGTGATACAGTTATACTGTGTAGATCTTTGTACTGTGTTTTATTATTTTGTGACGAACTGTTTAGTTTTTGAAGAACTAATAAAGAGGGACGCTTTTGACGAACATTATGTTCGTCTATACCGTTTTGCCAACCCATGCCGGTAGTACATCAGATATTTTTCTCCAACTTAGTATTTATTGACAGAAATGATCCACCCACACATTTCCACTTAATTCTTCTTAGTTAATATCTCGTACAATGCTACTAATGTACAGAGAGTTGTATCATGTATAGTTAAGATCATCAAATGCCATCTTGAGGGTGGGATGAGCAAAAAAACATGCAGCATAATGCTCCAATTCAATGATTATTTAACAAAAAATAAACGTTTCGATTAAATAGCATTATCTATCTGCTATATTAAATGTTTTAAACAGAATAAATTTCATGCTCGTGTGGTCAGCTGACCTCTAATCCGACAATATTTTATAAGCAGACTTGTTGTTTTCATAGATATATTAACACAATAATTTGGATGGAAGGGATTTCATCCTTTTATCTAAATCCGAGAGCTGATCTTAACTATTTATAATACATATCTCTGGTCATTGTACTCGTATAACGAATTAAAAAAAGTGGTTAACGAAAGCACCTGGCGCGCTTACCCATAACATAGGCATTACTTGTGGATACCAATTTTGTGAATACAAAAATATATTTCCTAAACGCAAATTATTTTTTTATCTACAAAATCACTTTCCATCAAAGCGTTTTATAAAGAGTTAAGAGAGACTCTGCGTTATGAAGAAGCTTATTATCAATGTTACGTATACTCGTGCGCCCTTCTTGATACAACGATTTCATTACAACAACATAATACTGAGATCATTCTCCACAAAGGCTTGTAAGTCATAAATTCGGAGGCCCTTTTTATGAGATGATTATAGAACGTAATTAGATTGACTTACGAGCACTCTGCGAAGTAAGAGGTATTATGATGCCTTGTAGCTGAATTGGGCCGGCACGATGAGGACCTCTGGCTAATATATTATCGCCGTACCGTCCCGTATAGTGCGGTGTACCTGTGAGATTACGGTTCACTAGGAGTGAATAGAGGAGAAGAGCCAAGACGTCTGCTTAACAGTGATGCGGATATAATCTTTGAATCGTCACATGAGTCCGACTTCTCGTTTGTCTCTATCGGCTATAAAAGAAGTTGGTACTGCTGAATGCGAACTGGCTATCTCGGCCTTTATTGAAATAGTTTTATTTTGCTTTATAATGCTAGTTTTATAATGCTGCCCAGTATTTGTACCCACATTCATTACATTGTCTCTCTTGAATAGGTGCTGTGGGTAACTTGGGCATGCTTAAGTTTAAACCAAATGCAAAAGGCGTGACGTTTTTTTTAAATTAAATATATATTTCCCAAATATGTGTATACCTATTTCCTCATTTGGTTAGGATATATGAAAGGAATGGTAGATAATATGGATGAAGGGTTAACAATATTATTATAAAATGCGAATATGGAAAGATGCATATAAGGGGAAAGACCAATACTTACATGCCATGATCAAATTGATCAGGTACGAATATGGTGTCAAAAGTCTTCGCAAACGACGCGTTTGTATGGGGAGATTCATGTATGCGGAGTACGCAAGGCACATGTGTAAGGATACGTGATATGTGACGACCTGTCCTTCTTTGCCTGCCCCATTAGAGAACTGACATGAAAATATGTTGTTACACATTCCATTGCCTTGTGGTCCTATCCCTGTAATTCCCTAAGGTATTTCACACGGAGTCAGGCTAACATAGTCTAATAAGTCCGCAGCTATATTATTATTATTAATAAACACTTTAACTGATAAAGAGCCTTCCGTATAAATAATGATATTATTAAAGTTATATTTCTTTCTGCATGTTTAGGGGAAGGCATGAGAGTATATGACATGCGCACACACCGGCACCATAAACACCGATAGATACGAGATAAGAATTACTGACATTCATTTATATTATATGCCTCACTTTCGATATGGTAGATCAATAAGTATAGTCTATTACGTGTTTATAATAGTACAACACACACGTGTATTTTTCAACCATACAAATGCATTCACTGATAAAAAGGGCCTCTTTCAAGTAAGGAAGAGATTATGGCATGGATATCATCTCTATCTGTGATCAATTTAGGTCCCAAGAGGACCAAGCTACAAAGTATATTGCGCCAAACTACAAATTATATTATTCACGATTAGCGATCCGCCCAGCTACGTGCGTGAATAACAGTAGTCAGAGTGTTAACTTAACGAATTATATACTAAAACCTTTCTCGAGAATTGCTATTCATGAAATACTGCATGGAGATCCGTTCAGTAGATTTTAAGATAATCGATCACATACGTACAGATAGACAGCTTATACGGACTTTGTTTAAAAATATGTATAGATTTAAGTTTAATATTGCGCAATTCAATTGGTCGTCTAGGCTTTGCTTAAGATTACAAACTCTTATATTTTAGATTGTTTCTGTTTGTAACGCAATCGAAAAACTGATTAACATTAATAGAAACAGTCGTACACGACATTAAAATTACTTAGCACGTCCACAATATTTTACGTGATATGAGCATAAAGACGACTCCCATTTCCTCTTATTACATGCACGGAGGCTTTATAAAAGCGTTTGTAATTTGACAATAATGTAGGGCTTTGTAGTCAAAAGTCGGGAAAAATGTTAACTATAATGTGACCTTTTTGTTTCTTAAGCAAGATTATCCAGTTGTAAAATATCTTCAAATAACATTATAAGAAAAGATTTAGGTGTAAATTCTTTTCAATTTTGGCATAAATATGCGTTACTAAAATAATGGTTAACAAATTACAAGTACAAGCACTTTAATGTTGTTTTACTACATAGTAATTGCCTTGAAATTTAATATTGCCATCCACGGTAAACACATTTGTGCGCTAAAATTAGCGCCTATTAATTAAGTTGATTAAAAATAGGCTTTAATTTATTTCCACCGTCGTCTTTGAAAGTAGAGACGCATTTCCAAATATTTATCAACAATAATTTTAATACATCAGATAGTGTAAATTTCAAGAAACGCTTTGGGGTAGGCACAGTGAACGGAGTGCCATATATCACGATCCTTACAAAACTGTCTTGCCTCCTCCACATTCATTACTCACTTCACGACCACCGAAAACTCTTGACACCACCACCTTTGGACAGTACTTCATCTATCTGTTCATATCACGTCAGTCTTGGTCTTTCTAGGTAACTACATCTTTCCACATTAGCATTGTGTGTATCTGTTTCGTAAACCTGCTATTTATTTATTTTATTGAGTATTTAAATATATTTCATTACTTTACTGGGTTAAATATACAAAGTATATTTTTCCGAGAATGGTTAAAAATAAGCATGGCAAAAAGCGCTAAAACTGTCTATAGTGAAAATCACATTTCAAAAATTTTATATGTAGTTTATGGAGCTAGGATAAATGAATTGATTTTAAGTGAAAGAAAACAATAGTGTTATGAAATAGAGCCAATGCTGTATCAGAGCATTGGTTCTATTTCAAAACACTATGCCTAACGATACTGTAACCGTGGAATTATGACTTATCCTATAATAATAATATTTTTATTTGTTTTAAAACAAGGTAAATAGTGGATGTTACAATTTTATATAGATCACATGTTTCGCTACACATAACAATAGCATGCTAAAATAAGTTTTTTATTTTAACAAACAGTAAATACAATGTCACAAAAGTATTATCTACCTAACCTTATTTACCTAATTTATATACGTCTTGAATATTGTAATAGTTGTTTGTAAGAAATTGTTAAACATAAATTGTATCAATGGGTGATACTATTTATGCTTAAACCTTGTCTATCTTAGCTTCTTTAGGTCACTAGGTGCTTTATTGTATAATTTTACACACACATATTTAAACAACTTTTATAAAATTTTGTTAATATAGGTTACTTAGAACTACAAGCTTATATGGGTCACTTCGGCTACGAGAATTCACTTCTTTGGCCTATCTTACTAGGTATTTTTGCCTATAGACAAACATAGTTGCTTCAAAGAAATAAAGCGACGGTAGCGGTAATGAGCCAAGTTGCTTAAAGATTGGTCTACAAGACTCATCTGGTCCAAGCCCACATATCGCTCTTATGCACTTCTTCTGTGCAATAAATACTCTGTTATGGTCCATGCAGTTGCCCTATAACATTAATTCATAACGTAGGAGAGACTCGACATAATCACGGTAAGACATAATAGCCGTTTTTGTATATTTAATTGATTTTAATTTCTTAAGTGCAAATGTGAACTTATTCATCTTAGTGGAAAATTCATCTATATGCAAATTCCAATTTAAATTTCCATCTATAGTTATCCCCGAGAATTTTGTATGAGTCACTTCTTGTAGTTTTAAATGTTAAGTTTCGTATTGATGTTTTAAGTTTACGCGAAAGTTAGTCATTTCAATAAAACTACTTTTACGGATTTTATCACGGTTTATTTAATTATTTATGTAGCCCGACGTTTCAGAAGCTTAACAGCAACCAGTCCACCAGTGACCATAAATAATTAAATAACCCGCGATAAATTCCATAAAAGTAGTTTAATTGTAATGTTAAGTTTCGCCTTGTTATTATTATAACTTCCCCGATTTAATTTTATGTATTTTGATTTATTCAAATTAATTATAAGCATATTGACACTGAGCCATCTAATTAAATTTTCAACTGTATTATTTATATAATTTTCATGGTCATTAATTGTATTGTGTGTTTTATTTGATGTTATAATAATTGAAATGTCATCTGCATATAATATAAATTTGTGATGTGTAAGTTTTACTATGTCATTTTTATATAACAGGAACAAAATAGGCCCGAGTACGCTCCCCTGAGGCACTCTGCATCTGTTGTATTTGTATTCTGATAAATATAAGATGACTTCTGTATTGCCATTTAGTCTAGTAACTGAAATACACTGTTGTCTATTGGATAGGTAATTTGAAATCCACTTGAGTGCAAAAGCTCGTAGAAAATAAGGTCAAAAGCTTTAGATATGACAAAAAATAACCCTGTAGACATAAAATTATTATTAATATTTCCTAATATTATCTTTAAAAGAAAGAACAGTGCTAGTGTAGTGGATTTTCCTTTTTGGAAACCAAACTGCTCATCTTATATTATTTTAAATTTCGTACAGAATTCAAAAAGTCTTTTTAGTATGTACTTTTCGTATATCTTAGATATTAGAGGTATGAGAGTTATTGGACGGTAGTTCTTGATATCAGAGTTCTCCCCCTTCTTATAAATGGGCCTAATAATTGATATTTTAATGCATCTGGAAACGTTCCACAAGAGTAAGATAAATTAATGAAGTACGCAAAAATCGCGCTCAGGTCAGCTGAACACACTTTTAAAATTTTTGTGTTTACTTCATCGTAGTCCTCCGATTTGGTGTTTTTCAACAATAATATTTCTGTCTTTACTTCACATTATATTTAGATTTACAATATTTTGTTAAATTAACTAACATTATTGTGAAACTTTGTATGTCTATTTGTTAGTTTTTTACGCTAAAGTTAACTATTGTGGCAATTATATCTCGCCACTTAAATTTTTATATGTCACCTTTGACTGTAAGGCTTAATGCTCTCTGTGATGAAGAAATTTCACTCTTTTTCCTTTTGGCGATGGCGAGGATGAACATATTTGCGATGGTTGACGCTATCTGTCGTCGACAAATCGTAATTAAATAGTATTTTTTTTATTTCGCCGGGTACCTATATATTAGTGATATAAGGTATATCAAATATGTAAACGATGCACGAAATAATTTATATAAAGGGCGTGTTCATGATTTTTTGCCGACGCCATATTTCATATCTTATTAAATGTTTGTTAATGTTAAAATGTCTCAATTCAATACAGTGTGCATTTTAATATACTTATTTACATGATCGGTATGGCTTTTAATTTAATAGACTTTTTTATGTTGTAGTTTGAATAGTATATGCCGCGTGTGAAAGTTAGATGTTAAATTCTATTTAATTGTTTATATCTTGCCTGATTTTAGTTGCTCATGAAGCCAAGGGAATTGGAATCTTATTGGTTGTGTGTTCCTTATCAGAGCTCTACTCCTTTTTCTTTTTGTTTATTAAACACTATATTCTTCAAATATTGAATATTTCAGGAATGAAGGACAATCCGTGAAAATTAGTGGTTATGGAACAATAATAATAATAATATATATATATATATATATATATATATATATATATATGTATATGTATATAAGGGACCATCCAATTTGCAGCCGGGAGCCTCGGACAACTACCAGATAAGACTTCATACCCTCACTTTATACTAACTAACTAAATTACTAAATTTTGAAATTAGAAAGCACTATTATCAACTAATAACAAAAATCTGTATTAATTCCATTGTTGTTCTTGTACTATTTTAAGTCTGTCCTTAATTGTGAATGTGGAAAGACAAGGATGAAATAAATGTATCTAAAAGTTTAGCTTAACCTCTTATAGTCTCTTTACCCCCCTTGTTGACTCATAGAATAGAATTAAAACTGTAACACTATGACAAAAGAATACTTTTCATCCCGAAAAAAAGTGATCAGTGAACATGTTGTTTGTCATTGCACTAACTGAACTAGTCGTGTCTGAATGGTTGAATGGTTACAGTTGAGATGGTTTTTACGCTGCTGAAAACGGGCGAGTATGCTACCAGTTTACGTGAAAGAGCGACGTATAACTATTATTTTTTTGCTTATATATTATAAATTAATATACTCACATTAAGTTTTCCGCCAGGAAAGGAATAATTAGTGTACGGTGGCGTGCGTTCTCTGACATACTGTAACAGTTTTGCTCCGGTCCTTAGGAACTCAACCTTGTATAGCAGCTGCGGTGGTACTTGGTGCAGACATCGCAGTGTGGCGGAGCCACCACGAGCCACCCAGCTCGGAGCTGATAAACGCACGTCCACGTCCGTCGCTTGAGCGTTACCTACAAGCAAAACAGTATTGGATTAATTTTTGGTAATTAAAACAATACCAACGGTCACAACATTTTAGAACATAGTGTTAATACATTTTTTATTTAGGATTCTATAATATAAATCCATAAAGTACCTAAGCAAGCACTTATAAACCGGGTGGAATTCGCTTTCGCCACCACTGGCGTACCGAATCATCTAACCTGAAATAGTTAAATGATCTCTCTCTTCGTGCCTCTCTCGGCTGCGTTTTTTACACGACCGCGTCCGAAAACGTATTGTATAACTGCTACGCCCTCAATGGTTTGACGTATTTTAACTTATGAGGTGATAATAAATTCGACTTGATGATGTGAGCGACACTGGGTACATTTAAATATATTTGTTGGAGACTGAGTAGTAGTCTAGTAGTATGCGAATAGCAGGAGATCGGTTGCCTTGGCGTTCAATGAAAGAGGCCTATGTCCAGCAGTGGAACTGTGAGGGCTACTAGTGATGCTGATAGTAATGAAGGAGTCTGGTTTTATGCTTTTTAATTCAAAATTGGATTATCGTCGAATGAATAGGAAGAAGTAGTGCCATACTTGGAAGAGATAGTGCCATGCTGAATAGGAGGAGGTATAACCATGCATAATGCTTGAAACAACATCCTCCTACGCAACGGAATTAATCCAGTACGACCTCTCGCTCACTTGATACCGGCGAAAAGTGACGGCGTCATTGTCACGTTTCGTATGGTTAGTGAGTAGCCGGTGGGCGTACAATAGTTGGGAAACGCATCCGCGTAACAATCTTGTGAATGTCTATGGGCGTCGGTAGTCATTAAAAGGCTCCTATCCCTCGTTCGCCCCTTTATGCTATAAAAATGCAGATATATTAATTACCACTACAATTTCTATAATAAATGTGCTTTGTAGCGCAACACCTTACTCTCAAATTCTCAAATCTATAATGTCGATTATAATGAGGTTACTCATACTTTAATATGAATATAAACGCCTTTTTTATCTTTATTTAAAGGCTTATACTTCATAAAGCATGAGTCAGCATTACACCTACGGAAAAAAATAATTATAAACTTAACTCTAAATCCCTTGTATATATACTATTTGCGAATATATACTACTCAGAACAAGATAATGACCACTAAGGTTTTTTGATGTATCATGAAAATAATAAAGACATTAACTTGTTTAACTTATATAACTACAAAATAAAGTTATCGATTATAATATAGGTTAACAATTGATTAAAATAATGATCATGATTTATTTTTTTATTTTCGTAATAAAATTGGCCATTTTGAATGAAAAACGTGAACAAAAGAAATCGCCGGAAAAGGACAAACTACTGTTCTTGCCACTTTTGTTTCTTCTTTTTAATAACGAGTATGTCCTCCCCTCTTAGTAATACACTCCAGAAGCCTACTATGCATACTGTGGATTAAATTCATCACGTTTTGATCTGGAATCTCCTCCCAAGCATCTTTTGAAGCGTCAATCAGCAGCTGTTGGTTGTAGACCCCTTGCTCATTCTCTCTAAATCTTCGTTTCAATTAGTCCCACTATTGCTCAATCGGACTAACATTTTTCTTTGCACTCGTCTGTAAAAAGCGACTGGCCCCACTGATTAATCCCCCAGTTCAGATACTAACGAGGAATATTAATCGGTTTGCACTTTGAACCCTGCTCAGAGGAATTCGAACTACTCGTCATTTTGACGTTTGGTGGTCTTCGTGCAATCGATTACGTATAGTTTGATCACTGACACGGGTACCCGTTGTCAGCCGTAGGTGGTGTTGTAGCTTACGGGCCGTTACTGTATGATTACGACTAGCACTTAGTTGGATGTACCGATCCTCATGAGTCGTTTTTATGCGAATTCTACCTAAACCAGGTCTCCTGGCAACACTTCCAGAGTCTTGCAAGCGATTCCATGCATTTTGTACAGCTCTTCGAGAAAAACCCTACTGCAAACCCACGTAACGCTGAGAACGTCCTTCTTGAATCATAGTTATTATGGCTTTGGTTGCTGTAATTGTATCCATGTGCCTTCGTACTGGTGGTATGATTAACGCAAAATGATCGATGAATCGATTAAAATTGATAAATAAAGTAATACTTTTTTCCTAAAATAATAGAAACAAGTTAAGTAGACAATCAAAGAAAAACATAAGAATAACATTTTTTTTTTTCTTAAAATGATGGTCAATACTTTCAAATTAGGAACACGAACACATAAAATAAAAAAAGGCATAAAAGAGACAAAGGCCAAAGAGATCGTAATATGAATATAATACTAATTATCGGTTACTTTCAGTTTACTAAATTGCATTGAAATGTAAATAAACTAGTGGCCCTTATTTTGTTTATATATATATAATCATCATCATGTACTAACTAACTACTAGGGGGTAAGGAGGAAGTTCCAAAGCTCGCCTCACAGCGGCTTCGTTAATAAAGATCAGTTGTTTAGCATTACAACACGTAAGTTTGCCTTGGAAGTTTCCTAATGGGGTACGGTCAGCGTTAAAGTGTCGAATTAAGTTCACTAGTTTCCAAAATGTTGTAGATAAGGTCGAGTTGTTAAATATTGTTGAGGGTCGAACGTTGTTCTTACAGCAGCCTGTTGTTTTACTACTAAACTGTTTCATATGAAACAAAATAAAAAGTTCATGGGATATATCGAGCGCAAAAGAACACGATGCTGACAATTATGTGCAAAAACGCATGTGGACTTCTTAGTCCATCTTTATGCACGCATAGAAAAGCTCTGTCAACTTTAACTTATCAAGGCATCGAAATTACATGAGATTCCTAGACGACCCCATACCCCTGTCCTGTGCGCTAAGGGGGCTAGTAAGAGCATTCCCCTCAGTTTAATTAGCTTCATCCCAAGGTGATACATTAGGCTGAGCCCTAGAAGCACGAAAGGCTTTAAAAATGCTGAGAAATTAAGTGTTTGACATTTGAAGATTTTACACTAAGTCAATAAAGCAACATCACAAATTACTAATGATTTATTTTTAACTTAGTAATTTATTTTCAGAAAAAATTTCAACTAACCATTTATCTCTTGTTTTTGATGGCATTGCCGCTTGAAGTTTCTTTGAGCACTTTGTATTTTTAACTTAAGTATACAAAACCAAACACAGCAGACATTTTATTGCATTGAAAACATCAATATAATGTCATCTTAATATATATTTTTAAATTTACCAATTAGATTCAACGTCAGCGTTACCCGCAATGAAATGGAATTATGCTGGCGTGACCGGAATGTATCCATATAACTGCAACCAATGTAATCTAGACGTGAAGCAATAGCTACAACGTCACGTTTGGTGGGATTAATACTCAGATGCCCCAACTGAGAGAGTTACAATTGGCAGAAAACTGTTTACTAGTCCATGATATACGAATAACTAAAGCTAAAAAGAAGGAAGGGGAGTATACTTAAAAAAAGGATGTCCATTTTTGAAGTGATTGCCCCTTCTTCTTACTTAATATAACTATATTTTTAACCTCTTTGTACGCTACATTTTAGTTATTTAATTTATAGAGGATTGTAGAGACACTTACTGAGGGTAAAACAAAAGCTGTCTAATATAGGGCCTGCCGATTTAAATTCGATATATTATATAAATAAGTAGGTATACAATATGTGAATCCCAAAAAAAAAAATACTTTTATTAAATCAATATGTATATCAATAAAAGAGTGTACAGAATAATGAAAAGATTATTCTTTACAATACACACATTCATTTTTATATAGCATAAGTGGGCCGAGAGCTCCAATATAACCAGAGCATAATTTCATTACCCACCTTTACCCCATGCCCCAATGGACCACCACAAGTTCACAAATTTCATGAAAGGCACATGAAAGCATTGCTGTGTTTAGTGCCGGTGCTATGTGAGAGAGAGGTGCATCACTTTCATGTCATACCAATTCGAATACAATGGGTCAATAGCACTCTCTGTTAAACTTTTCTTTAAAGAAACTATCAATGTTTTTAAGTACGAGAAAGAGAAAGAATGAGACACTCAATGTTTTCTAAGTACAATAAAGAGAAAGTACGAGAAGAGACACTCAATATTCTTTTAAGTACGAGAAGGAGAAAGTACGAGAAGAGACTATCAATTTTTTAAGTACGAGAAAAAGTAAGTACGAGAAGAGGCTGTCAATGTTTTTTTAAAGTGACTCTCAATGCCTTTTAAGTGCGAGGACAATAAACGTGCGTGGATGAATACAATTCTATATACGGGTAGGACGTACATAATAGTCCTTATCTCGTCTCACAAAAACAATCAGTACACAAATAGATTCGAATAATCCTGCGGATCTAGATACGGGTCGAGTGCCCTAGATTCAAGATCCAGACCATATATTGCAGACTCGGATCTTATGAATACAAGCGTTTCTATCCAAGACATTTTATATATTTGTTTTATTATTTGAAATTCTGTTCGGTTCAGACTATGAAGCAAATTGCGAGTTTACTGTGCGACACTCCTTTTTAGGTGTATTCTGTTCACAATATCTCTGATCATATAACACCTTTTATATATAATATGAAATTGTGTGGTGTGGTAGTAGCATTACTAAATTGTAGCAGAATCGAGCCGGCTCAGCCGGATATATCTCCGAACAGATCATGTGCTATGCTGGCACGTTTTATATATGACAGTGAGTTACCAGTGGCTCATTGGAAGGATGGAGTGAAGGAGCCCATCATAGCCCTATGGGTGATAATTGACGTCGGCAGTCGTCAAAAGCCTCAGTATGCTTATTTACTCCTCTACTATATTTGACAAAAACAAGATTATATCTGTATTGGAGGCCGAATGTTTGCTTTAACGTATTTTGGTGTATTGGGCAGGTTTATTCAGAACATTCATCTTACGCAATATAATTGTAACATTCAATGATTATTGGTCTACTGCTGAACATAAACTTTTTTCAATAAAAACTCTTACTAAAATTGTTACAATATAGTACTATATAGTAACACAATTTAAAATAAATAGTAAAATTAAAAATTAAAAAAAAATTACATACCTCGTACTAAAATTCATTATATAGTAACAGAATTTTAATAAGACGTAGTGCTACATTGCATTGGAATTAGGAATTTACGGGGAGATACCTCTCGCTCACATGATACCGGTGAAAAGTGAAAAAGTGAAAAGTGACTCCATTATACGGAAAAAACACAACCCACAAAAAGTAAACTAGTGTAGTCAAAACTATAGATACGCTCACGAGGCAAAGAAGTTTTCAACTCACTAAATTTAGTTAAGCTAAAATTAGCGAGTTTCTACAATTGTCCCTCGTTATCACGAGTTAAGTTTAGATTTAATTTGTAAGTCTGGGATTTACTCTACTTGTTGTACTTTTGGCATCACGCCAGGAGAAACATATGGTTATCAATCACAGAATCGAATACGAATTACAGAAGTTGGAATCGATTATGCGGAAAGCATTCACGACAATCATAACTTGAGTATATTATCTAAGCGTTTCGGTAAGATTTAGAGAATATAAAACAATACAGCACGTAGTAATCACTGTATGCTCTTTGTAATAAAAAATCTCTATTCACGAGTGTAACAATGGCTCCATCTAAAAGACGGTACGACAAAACACCATTAAGAGCGAATGGCTTGTATCACTTGTGTGATGTCGAGATCCGTTTCGTGATGTTACCGTGGTCGGTAAACGTCACGTTCCGGTGAAGGGCCTGTATTGTCGGTCTATATACAGTCCCTCTTTGTATGCGGTAATTAAAACATTCTGTTCTAACGTAACCCTGCGTAGATTGCATACGCTGCGCTGCATACATTTATATGTCGGTTCACAATTAACTATTAGACGTTTTGAATTATAAACTACTACGCGACACTGAAGATGTCGCTTTACGGCGGTATCATGTGTGAAAATTATCTTTGTGTTATCCTAAAATCTACTTTCTTTGTCCTTTTGTACTGTAGAAATTGTGATGAATATTATCATCTCGATGGAGTTATTTACGGCTAGTATAAAAGAGCAGGAGAAACTTCCTGTTGCTAAATATATTTGGGATATCGTTCAGTTAAAGTTACAGATACCCTTCGTTGTGTTCACTGAAGGATGTCTCTGTCCCGTAACAGGTGAACAAACTAGTGTCAAATGTATAAAATTTAACTGCTTATAATTTTAAGTGTTTAAATTAAATGCTATCAATATGCATATAGTAACACTACGGACTAGACTATAGCGTTTCTATTGTTAATATTATTAAAAAAGTATCTTTAAGCCTATTATACAAGAAGAGTTAGGCAGAGGTGTGCCAGTATATCTACAACTCGTAAGTCCACTAAACATACTAGAACACCCAAGATTAGCCAAGGTACTGAGGCCAATTATGTCATAGGTGGCAAGCCTATGGCCACTTCGGGCATGTTCCAATCCCGTACAATGTAATGCATGCTCAGAATAATCTGAAAACGTTTATAACAGTTGCCCGACCTGGAAATTGAACCCGGGACCCTACACGGCTAACGGTCTTAACAGGCACCGTCACACCACAGAGGCGATATTATTATATATGTTTGACACTGCCAAAACTAAATACATTAATACATGTGGCACACAAGCATATGCATGTGTGAGTGTTGTAATGTTGAGTGACGTTTCATTAATTTAATTTAATGTATATCAATGCGCATTACATAAAAATACGTTTTCTAATTTTCTGCACAGGTAGCGGCACTTTAACTTCATTTGTGAAAAAAGGGCTTTTTTTGTAAAACTATGTATTTTTTATGTAATCCCTTTTACATAACAAAATATTATATAAAAGGGATGAGAACTTTCACTTCAGATAATAATAACAATACAGATAAAACAACACAAACAGGCAGTCGTAGGGTCTCTTTATACTATACGGAGAGAAACGATCAGTTGGACATTTTTGATAACAACCGACGCTCATATACATTTAAATAATTACTTTACAGATGTGTTGTCTTCCACCCTCCTCCCCTCTCGCACCGGTCTAATTCGGCTGCTTTGCAGCATGGCACTACCTTTTAATGTTAAATTGCCGATAGAAGTGAAAACTTAAAATTACCAAGTAGCGGCATAGCTACCGTAAGCATAACTCTTCGTTCCTGAGAGCATGTTGATGACGCAAACACATCAACATGCTCTCAGTACTCATAAATAACTCATGAACTGTCCCAAGAAGTTTTTACTATAATATAATACATTGCAATCACTTACCCGGCTCGAAGGTGTAGAGCAGTAGCGCTATTGTGGTCCAACATAATAACTTTAGAGGCACCATCGCCATACCGATATAGCTTTTTACACCATCACTTTTTGTTCACGAAAGTTATATTACGACACGGTCATACTTGCAAACGCCACTGTAAGTCAAACCACACTTTCAGAAAAGTACCGTTATTTTCTCACAGAATCAGATTTTTTCCACTGTTTAGATCTAAAATGTGTGATAAGGAGTAAAATAAAATGCTAGGTAGGGAGTAGAAGATTTTTATTTAAATTTAAGATTAATGCCATTGGTCTCTACCAATCTACTGCAAAAGATGTACCGTTTTTTATTAATATCATATGTATCTCGTATGTTACAATTAATATTTTCATCAAATAAAGTCTACATATTTTCTGGTCATTATAACTTTCTATAAGTTTTATTGACATGGCGGCTATTGAACAAGCCATGCCGACAAACACATGCAGCACTCCAAACGTATCAAGTGTGGGAAGATCATATTTTCTAAATATAACACTGAATTCCACCACTACCTACCATGTCCTAAAAATATACTATATCTTATGAATCACGCTGTCAAGTGACAGCGGCTGTCAAGTGCTCGTTCTGTTCTCGTACAGCAATCAAAAAGGCTGAAAAATGTATAAGCGAGTCTACCTACCTAGATAGTTGTCGACCACAGGGTCGACAACTATCTACTGCAGTCCTTTAAAATCCAATATGTCAGCAAATACATATGTGTCATCGTTGAATATAACGTAACCATGGACGGACGGTTTTATAATGTCCGATAGTATTCCTAACTTATATTATAAATAAAGTAGGAGACTATTTCAACGTAATTTTCGACAGTTTTAAGGGACTGCGCTTGAAAGCTCCCTCACAACTGGAAATGTACCTATAGCCCACACGGGACCGCCGTGAAGTAGAAACTATGCTGTCGCGTTTCGTGCGATTTGTGTGTAGCCAGGGGCCTACTGGTGGGAGGAGGAGAGAAGGGTAACGCATCTGCATTACAATAGTAATGCCTATTTTTATGAGCGGCAATTCTCGTTTGCCGGTTTATGCTAGAAAAAATAGGAGGGTAATTGTCGATAGTATGTTTGCATTTATGTTAATTATACATTCCCTGCTACAGCAACTTGATAAATTTTAACCTATAAGATATAATCAGATAGGTCTTTATAAAGTGACAAACACTAAGTACGTTCAAAAGTAATTTAAGAAGTCAAGCTCCTTATTTTTCAATTTTATGTTGGAGAAAAATTATAGAAAATATTGTTTTGTTATAAAATTATCATACTATACAAATGCTATCAAATTTGAAAGTGAATATCTACAAACCCTTAGCAAGGGCACGCTTGAATTTCAAAGGGGATGGCGTTTATTCAATGAACCCCCGTATATCACCGAGATGGACGTATCGTTTGAGGGATGTGACAGATATTGTTGTTTGAACAATTCGTTTGTAAGTATAAACTTGTGTTACTGAAATATATTCTCACAGGAAAAGTTTTTGAAGTATATTTCACTTGTTGTTACGCGCAATTCTACTCAACAATACGAGTCACATAGTTTAAGCAAGAAAGTAAATCTTATAACAAGATATTATTTAAATAACTGTACTAGGTATAGTACATTTATCAAATACTAGCATTACCTCGAAATTTCACCAACACTATTCTGGTCCTTTTAGTTATTGCATCATGGTATATAGCGCATAGGCATTCCTCACATAGCCATTCAACACAAAAGTTTTTTTTTATTCAGGCCCATGGTTGATGAGATAAGCGCGTTCAAATAAACAAACAAACTCTTCAACTTTATATTATTAGTATAGATTGAGCTCAGCGTCAGAAGTTTATTTTATAAATAACGAGGAGCGCCCCGCGGTTCCGCCCGTTTATCTCTGGACCTTTTCGCTGTTTCTTCATAATATACAGCCCTTCCCGTAAATGTAGCTCGCATTCACAAACAATTTTTTTTTAAATCCGACCTGCAATTCCAGAGATTAGCGCGTTCGAACAAACAAACAATTTTTTATCTTTATTATATTATTATAGATGTTTTTGTTTTTTTTTTTCGTGCAGTAAACGGTCCGGGATGGATGCGAGGAGCAGGAGATCGGTTGTCTTGGAGTTCATTGAAAGAGGCCTATGTCCTGCAGTGGGCCGATAAGGGCTGATAATGATAAGATGTTGTCATTATTACGTATACTTAAAATTTGCCATACGTGTGTAATTCAGTCCAACTGAACATGATACCACCGTAAAAGTGATATCTCTGCTGTCGCGCTTTATGGGGGTTTGAGTACCTTACCTATTTCCCATTGGGGAATGGTGTGAAAGAGGGTAACGTAACTAAATATATGAACCTTAACATGCGTCGTTAGTTACAAAAGATTCCCGACTGCTCGTTTCGGAACCTTACCCATAATGTGTACGAATCAACTGGCACTACAGCTAAAGTTTACTTCAAACACTGTTGAACCGTTTAAGCTAACTACACTAACTTTCATACGATAAATTCCAGGTATGTTTATCAGGACAGTACACTCAAAATCAGTTCAATTCACGTCAGCATGTTCCACCCGTATCTCATGTATTTACTAGTCCTCCATGCGCGATGCAGTTGTGCTAATACATGAATCTCGACGGGATTCCTCAATGTGAGCTGAGCACTTGAGCTTAATTATTGTGACGTAGCAAATTCCTTAGAGTTTGAAGACAAATTATCCAACAAACACATAGAGGTGCTGGCTAATTCATATTTGAATGCGATTCTGTGTATAATTTGACGTGATAGAGTGAGTGTCTTCCTCGGCATTAAAGTCTCCTCCAGCATTCATGACAAGTAAACACTTTTCTCTGGCGGCACCGTCATAGATTAAATAAATATATCATAAACATTATTATTTAATAATTATTTAATTCCATTTACAAGCAATTTTCATTAAACTCTGTTGCCAGTTTCATTAGTAATACTGAATCTATTATGATAATACCTGTCGAAATGAATTTTATAATATTTAGAGATTAAAATATTTAGAACGTTTCCAAGGATTTAAATCTCACGCTAAAGGCTAATATATTGTCTCTTTAAAAACTAATAACTTTGTTTAGTCTAATTACAGCTTGAGCCTATTGCGAGTATTTTCATCAGTCTGTTCCTGTTTAACAGATTAATTAATGTTTTTGGTAAGATTAGAGATTGATATAAGCGTTGTCTTTCTAGGAGAGAGATAATATAATTTTTTACTCTTTAAGATTAGCTGATAACAAAATATCATACACTACCTGAGGTGTATCGTAGTGTTTTAAAGAATTCGTTGTCTCGTAGAAAAAAAACACCGAAATTTCCTCACGCTAGCGTAGTCCTGTGCTAAGTACTATAAGGAATTGTGGTGCTAGACAACGTAAATATATTTAGTACTCGAGCTGTACCGTATTATTTTAAAGAATGCGCTGAATTGTGGCACGGAACCACGGAAATTAGCTCGCGCTGGCCTGGCACTGTGCGAAGTACCGTAAGGAATTGTGGTGCTAGATAAGGTAAATATATTTAAAACCCGAGGTATACCGTAGTATTTTAAAGAATGCATTGAGTTGTAAAAAAATACACGGAAATTAGCTCACACTAGCCTAGTCTTGTGCTAAGTACCTTAAGGAATTGTAATGCTAGATAATATTAATATATTTGATATTAAAAAGAATAAAGAATTGTATATTTCAATGAGGATATTTTTAACCGGCTATGCTCACCACACATTCCTATCACTTTCATTTTATTTTAACATTATTTTTAAAAAAAATCTACAGCTTTATTGCAGTTGTATTTTTTTTAAAACAGATGAATTGAAAACAAGTTTTTTCAGACTTACATTTCTTATAAATTTTTCTGACATGAGATAAAGTAGATCTGATAAAGTACTGTAATCGCAGAGAAGCTGAGAGAGAAAACTAAAACTTTATAGGGAACCGCAACGCATTTAATCAGAAAAAAATAGGAGTAGTAATTACAATTTCACCCCCTAATCAAAGCGGAGACAGTACAAAGTTAAAGTAACTTATACAAGCCGAACATAGCGTAACACTTAGGCATATCGCCTCGTTACCAACTGAGGTAGTCGGCCGTCCAGACGACGTGTTAGATACTCATTAAGCAGGAATGAACACATAATATTCATAATGTTAATATAATATTTTGAACTAATTTTTTCCAATTTTTAAATATAATATCACATATATAGATCAGAATGGGGGCGGCCTAATAAAACCCTCACCCTCAATCCGAGCCCAGGGTGACGTAAGGCTCGTCAAAGGGCACTTGTCTCGTAATCGGCGACAGGCAGCGGTGGCGCCAGTTCGAAACCTAATCTGCGATTGCTAATCCAAGGACTAACCTCAAATGGACGACAGTAATTGAATTCGGCCCCTAGTTCCCGGTAGCTCCACTAGTTCTGACCACAGCCAAAGCGTTCTCCCCGTGATGACCTACGAGACCTAAACATGGCCTCTTTATTTAGAACTGATCCGCAAGTTTGGGGTAGCTCAACGGGCTATTGAACGTACTATGTTGGGTGTTTCTCTGTCCGATATAATTCGTAAAAAAGTCGTAAGGCAGAGTACTAACGTATCCGGTATCACACGACGACTAGGGGAGGAACTAGGAATGGGATGTCACACACTCAGAAAAACAGATGGCAGTAGTAAGGTTCTGGAGTGGAGGCCTCGTTTAGGAAAACGAAGTGTTGGTCGACCGTCCACCAGGTGGGAAGATGATCTCCGTGCAGTAGCCTGTCCGTGATGGATGCAAGTATCAGGAGATCGGTCAGATAATGATGATGACGATGTAGATCAGTAGAGTATAAATTAAAGATACCCTTTATGTATACGGGGACAAACGAGTAATCGAAGACATTGAGTTGCAGTACCTCCCCGGTCGTGCCAGCCCAATTCAGGTGAAATGTACCATGGTGCATTTTTTCTTCCTTCATTTCATTGCTCTACAAATAAGTATAATTGTACAAATTACTTTCATAAATAATACGAGCAAGTTGTCATCCGCAATGAGAACAGGAAATAATAAAAAGTTCAATTGTATATAACACAGAGAATTTTAAACTCAAATACTATTTAAATTTCGAAAAGTTTACTATAATTAAAACCCAGCTGCTCCTTCCAACTAATTAACTTCTGTTGCTCTGAACACTTTCGTGCTCGCAAGTAATTACTTTGATAAGATGAAGATAAAATGAAAATGATTTTATGACGGGATAACTTAAAAAAGTTGAAGAGTTACTGTACGTCCTAACATTATTCTTATATTAGGTAGTGAAAATCACAATTTTTGACCTTACACTCATTAAAGGTAGTGAATGCGTGATCAAGGGAACTTGGAATCTTTTTTTTTTTTCGAAGGGACCTATTACTGTTGGCAGCGCTGTTACCCTCGCCCCTAGAGTTCGTCGTGTCTGCGGAAGACCTTTTTTTCTTCAGGTTTTAGGTAGACGATAGGGGGACAGACCCGCAGATGGGAAGATGCAAACCGGAATTTTTGTGAGCATTACCCTATGGTGATTATTTTTAGGACCGAAAAGGGGGAAGCGGTCTCCCTCCCCACACTAGTGGAACGGCGCGGGCACGATTGCGTTTAATGTTACAGGACGTGTATAAGGATAGTTGAGCTCGTCTTTCGGTTTAGCTTGTCAGAGGAAGCGATTTGCGCTTCAAATCGGCTAGAAGCCGTGAACATACTTTAATTTTTATTTTTAGAGCTCACTAAGATTGTGTTTTATTATTTCTACATCCATCTAAGCTCACGACTTACAGATTCGAACCCGGGCTCGTTTCCGTAAGCGGTGTATGAGTTTGTCATTCTATCAGTCACGTGTCTTATAGCTGTGTCACTATATGCGAGATTTCAACGCTCGACCGGTACGGGCGGTGTTTATTGTATTGGTTCTAGCAGGAGACATGCATTTACGCACCATCCAGCTGACCCAAGGGGTCCTGAAGTGTGTGTCGGGCTCAGGTCGTGAAGCGATAGCTACTACCGACTAAAACCTGCTATTCGTAGGTTGGCCCTATTGGCATTTTACAGCGGATGCGTTTTTGCTTGTGTGCAAGGGTAGACTTAGCAACTGCTACGGCTATCGCGTCGTTGGCGTCGTGCAATACGTGCTTCGGCCGATGATATCGAGAATCGTTTGTTAGGAATCTGTTTTGCAGTTTCTGCAAACGTTGTAGTTGGTGGGATGAGATGTGCGCGAATGCGGCATTGCAATACAACGTAATTGGTCGAATGCATGCGATATACAAAGTGAGCTTATGTCTATTCGCCATTTTCCTCCTTTTCATTATCAGAGGAAAGAGTTTGAACAGGACGTATTGCGCCCTTTTTATAACTCTATCAATGTGATTCCGGAAGTCCATCGATCTGTTCAGTGTGACGCCGAGGTATTTGACCGTCTCCGCTCTAGGAATTTCCTCTTTCCTGTAGAGCAGGATAGGGGCCATCTTGTTCTTCTTCTTCTCGCGCCTTCCTGTCGCGCGTGATCTGGTTCGGGTGAAGAGTATTGACTTACTCTTTTCCGCATTTACCTATTTCTTTATTCTCCATTTCAGAAACCATTTGCCGAGGTCGGTGGCGGCCCTTTGGAGTAGTCTGGCTCCCTCTCTGGGTACGTTTCTTATGTACAGTGCGGTGTCATCCGCGAACATCGCCAGCTGCACGCGGGGGTGTCGCGTTAGGTCGCTAGTATATAGGTTGTACAGGGTTGGGGATAGTACAGAGCCTTGCGGAACCCCGGCTCTGAATGGGCGGGGGGAGGAGAGTTTGCCCTCCACTCTGAAACGGAACCGCCTGTTCTCTAGGTAGCTGTTTAAGATCAGTGCCAGTCTGTCAGGTAGTTCTAGTCGGTATAGCTTGTAGATAAGGCCCTGGTGCCAGACCTTATCGAACGCCTTTGCTACGTCGAAGAAGACAGCACAAGTGCCGTCCGGATTTCTTCTGTGTAGTCCCGGAAGTACATATTCCGTGAGGCGGTTTACCTGTTGGGGGCTGCTGTGACTATTACGAAAAGCAAATTGTTCGTCCATGAATAGGTTTCTCTCTCGTACCACGGTGTTTAAGCATGCGAGGATGATCCTTTCGTATATTTTCGCTAGCGAGCTTATAAGACTTATAAGTCGATAGCTAGTCGGCTCCGTCCGGGGTTTTCCCGGTTTGTGGATGCTTATCACTATTGATTCCTTCCAGATGTCCGGGAACGTGCAATGCGTTAGGAGAACATTGAAAATACACACCAGTAGGTGGATAATGACAGGGGTAGCTGTTTTAGTACCTTGAATGTGATAACGTCGGGCCCGGGCGACTTTTTTGTGTGGAGGTTTTTTATAAGCTCCTTCACTTTGCCCGCGTCCGTTGGGCGTATGATCTCGTCACCGTTGCCCGGCGGCACAGCCAGTCGAGCCTTTACTACCCCCTGCACCTCCACTAGGTGCGAGGGGTCTGTGGGGAGTGTGCTGGGAGTACATAGACTCTCAATCGCGTCAGCTAAACACTCCACTTTTTCCTCATCCTCTAGTGCAGATGTACGCGGTTTAATGGTGGCATTTGCTCAGTAGGCTCTGTTTTCATCGCCCTGGCTAGAGGCCAGTAGGCAGTGTGTGACGGCTTTAGTTCACTAGTGAATAGTGATCCCATCTTTGGTTTATGAACGGCCTTTTCGACTTCTCTTTCGAGTTGTCGGAGGGCTCGTCTGTTCTCATCGCCTCCGTGGCGGTTGTACAGACGTTTAGCCGCGTTTTTCCTACTTATGAGGTACCTAACGTCGCCAGGAAGAGCCAACCGTTCCTCTGGGACAGCGGAGATCTCTCTAGACGATTCTCCTATCTTGTTCACAATTAAATTGTTGGCATTTGAGGAGGCCGCGATGGCGGCCTGTGGGGTGACTAGGACGTGTGGGATGATATCGAGGTCACTCGATTGGAGATTACAAAACTTATCTTTCAATAATTTGTAGTCAATGATCTTTTTTGTGATTTTGTCTATGTTCCTGGTCCTATTGTAGCCTATTTCTGTTAAGATGGGCCTATCATCCGAGCACAGTTCGTGTAGCATCTCAGCCGTCTTTACGGCGAGTGGGACGCTTTTGAACAGTGATATGTCGATCGTGCTTTCAGGTCCCCGGCTAGAAAGACAGGGTCGTCTGGGTCTAGGATGATGAAGACAGCTTCCAGGTCGCTAGCTAGAAGCGACTTCAGGCAGGGTTGATATGCAGAGATTATGGCGATTGGCTGATGGCCGATCATGCATAGCTTACACAGTGAGACTTCTAGATTTTCTAGGGGAGCGGGTAGAGGGATGCAGTGTAGCGCTCTTTTGTAATATGTAACAAGAGATCGGGATCAAATTCTATCGTTCTGTATGATGTTATAATTACTTAAACGCGGATTTGATTGTGTCGGTTTAAAAAACGATTCCTACACTAGTAGGATGTCTATTTTATTACGTGGGTGGAAATCCCGCATCTCATCTATGTTGGATCTGATGCCGTTCGCGTTGAACGACACTAATCGTAATGAAAGTGGTTTAATCCTCTCCGTCGTAGCCATTGTAGGCTTATTTTGTCATGCGCTTGATCGTTTCGATCAGCGCTGATCAAGCATGACTTGGATTTTCTCCATCATGGTGCCATATTTAATTTTCGGGCAAATAACTAGACCTCTTCCGTGTCCACTGCCCTTATGAATTCCGCCAAGAATTCAAAGTCGGACTTGGAATCTGATATAATGTTAGTGAATATATTAAGATAGAGAGTATACCACGGTTGAGAGGGAGACATATGTTAGTAAGGATAGAAAAAAGAGAGAGGAATCGGTTAAAGATACTTCAAAATGGACTTTACAGATTCCACTCAAAGAAACATACTTACTTACATACATACATTGCATTTCAAATAAAACCTTTTAAAAGTTAAAAAGAAAATAAGTAACGCCTCTTCTTTTAAAATAAATTTAATTATTTTTTATAGTTTCACGTTTCTCTTTTCCAAACATACATTTCGCAACTCCTGGAGCTAACAATTTTCTTGTTTGCCTAATATCATGGAAACAACCAAGAAATAGTTGTTTAAATATCACAACAAATTTTATTATCATGGTTTCCTTTAGTGAGAAATTATATCACATTGTTGACAGATGCAACTAGATCACTTTGGTTTGTTACTTTGAAGTTGTAAATTATATTTTAATAAAAGCAAACAAAAACAATTTAATATGTTAGAAAATACAGTGGCACTAAAGACAAAGCCAATTATCAGTAAAAACCTTTTCGTCAAAAAATGGATCCAAAAATTACATATGGTTATTACTCTCTCCAGAGTTGACTTATATTCTCAATTGTGTGAAGCAGTCTCCGAGCGCAGTAACGGCCCACTGGAGGTTAGCGTGGAGTAAGTACCCTGACACGTGTACAGTGCGTTATCATGTGCGAACTTTACCAGCTGTACCCTGAGCTAGTGCTGGATAAACAACACGTACCTTATTGATTGTATTAGTATTAGATTTGCAAAGTAAAATTATTCAATATAACCGTCATAAAACAATTTTTCATGTTAATGGCCATAGACCCCAGAGACCAACACAATGCAGTTTGTAGAATTTATGTATTAGCGTATGACCACTAGTTCATTTGCTTGTACGTATCCGTAGATAGATTAAATAAATTTGACCAAAGACAGAAAAGAGTGGACGCGGTTAAATTGAACTAACACTCCCATCTGACCACGGACGCGTGCCTAAAGATTAAGATATTTTAAGCAATAAGTGTCGTTTACACAGTATCACGTCTCCTTTTGCCGAATGGAATGTCGGGAACGCCTGAAGGAATCGAGCTGAAATTTAGGTCAAAATACTCATAGTCTACAACGTCTTAAAACACTGAAAAATCATATTTTGAATTCAAAGTAATCGAGAGTTACAGACGTTTATGTACATAATTTGCTGATTTTTTTACAGAAACTGGATTATCCGTAATAGAGGTCATGACCCTCAACTCTGGGGAGTACAATGTATGGAGTGAATGAGGGTAAACAAGCAGACGGAATACTAACTACTTACGCCATGCCTCATGCATCTTTATATGTAATTGTAAATGTGAGTAGATATGTTGCCCTCCGTCACTTTTTCGCCTATAATTGGCCACCGAAACCTGACAAATTGAACAACACAAAACTGCGCTGGTGCTGCTTTGCAACGACATGACGTGAACAAGAGCCACGTCGTCGTGCCTGAAATATTTGGCTGCAATGTACCGTGACACGAGCTCTCCTCTTACAATATTGTTATTATTAGAAATGTTTTAGGATGTTCTTGGCACCCATATATTTCAATACTTGGCCAGTAAAGTATACAAAGAAGAGTTAACATTGAACTTGACTCTTGTGTTTTCACATTTATATTTTTGATGGGGTCTGCTTTCGCCATATTATAAGAAATATGCTAATTCATTTTCTTCATTCACAATTATAGTTTTAAGAGAATCTGACCTTACCTAAATGCTAAAACATTTCGCTTGCCCAGCGAAATAATCATTCAGATTTGCAACATAATCTACGAAATTTGAAACAGCAAACAATACTAGCAATAAACAAAGGAAATCCAAACGATAAACAGCATTTATTTTCCTTGTTATAAATTTCACATAAACGAGGAGAGGAAAAATAATGAATGCTCGCCCCAAGCCGAATCCAACCCCAAATTTGCTTTTCATAAATAACTAGCAACATTTTCGTTTGTATGTAAATATGTATGGACTGTTCTATCGATCTCTGTTATCCTACTGTTATACCTTTTAGAAATTTTTTTTCAATGACTGTTGCGTTTAGGAGTTAATTTTTCAATATACTCATTGATTTCCATAAAGTTTTTATTTCATTAGTGCGTCCGTTATTTCACCGTAAATTCTTGAACTCATAACCCACGATAGTGGGGCATGTTAGGGCTACCATAACTTACTACCGTAAGGTCGTGTGACATGGCAACGGAAATACATTTAATATATTTTTATAAATACTGTTTACAAATTAAAAAAATATATATTACATTTAAAATTGGAATCTGTAATTTTACACGATTGTTCATTGCGGTTTTTTTTTTATTTGGGCGCCAGTGCATCGTACAATATTCTGCGATTATAGAAAGGAGTGTGGTGATAAAGAGAATAAAATCACTGTGATCGCATTGCAGACACAAAGTAGGTATGGATGCAAATGCAATTTTAAAACTCTCCATACACTGGTTATTAGACAAGTGTTACTTACCGGGCTATATACAGGTACATTGAGACTTCCTCTGTTAGTGATAGAGGTCTGGCCGTCCACGTAGTGTTCATACGAAAAATGTGGTCGAAACAGTACGGGAAAGAATTAGAAGAAATCCTGTACGAAAGCAAAAGGTATTCAACATATCGAAATTATTTATTTTGATATATTAAATATCAGAATAATAATAAAAAGAAATTTAAATTATAAATCCTTATAATCCAATAATAGATTTTCTTACCAGCCAATTATGGTTTCAGCGTTTAGAAAATATTTTATATACATAAATGTTTAAATGAATAAATAATAAATAAATTATTTATGTAACATATACTATTAAACTTAGCTCCAACGACACGGTTCTCTAGGAAATGGACTACTGTGAAACCAATCCACATTCCTAGACGTTCTCGACAAGAACATTCAATACAAAAGTAGGAGTATGATCTTAAATATGTGGTGTTTTATTCATTAAAATTATATCTTTTCGTCTGTGTGAAGTCACCAAAAGACATTTTAGTCTATGTGTGAAGGACCAACGCTACACATACATAAGACCCAATAAAATTGTGTCAACATATAATAAAGTCAGTAAGATGTATACTATCTGCTACAAAACCTATTATTAGCTTAACGACGCAATTCCGTGCAGATCAGTAGTGTACTACGTACGATAGAACGAGTGACGGATACGGATATATATGATACGGTGACGCCACCGCGAGAGAGTGACGCACGTCAAAGTGAGAAGCTCGACAAAATAGAGGTGACATGCTACAGGCAGGGAACAAAACGCGTTGCAATGCATTAGTCTTGCGCCGGTGTGAGTTGAGTGTGAGGAAAGCACGCGAAAGAAATTTCTCTCTGCGGTAGCAACATAATATCTAAATATTCTTAAAATAATGTGAAATAACCATATCTTAAATAGTGTGAAATAACCATATCTCCTATTTTTATTATTTTTTTATTACTCTGATTTCAGATATTTTAATGAGGATTTGTCCACTACACATTCCCATCACTGATTACCTACTTATGTCACACTTCCAATATAATCCGTAGGCCGCGGTACTCAATTGTGTAAGTTCGAATATGTAGTGCGTTTGGCCACATTTTCCTTAACGAAGCCTCCTTGTAACGCCACATAGTGCTCGCGGCCGTTTCTCCACAAGATGGACAGACCTTATCAAAACGACAGTGAAATATTCCCACACCGAATGTATACGTAACGCACACAGGATAATTTGAAGACAAATAGCAAAAGCTGCTAACGCCAAGCTAGCAACAACGAAACATCAGACGGTGCATGACCACGACCAATCCACAATGACTTCTATAATGAAGAAAATATATAGCAATCAGGTGAAGCCCAGCTGCTTTGCAATGCAGATATAGAGAGTATCATTAAGATTTAAATCGCATAGTAGCAAAACGCAGTAGCAAACGCAAAAAAGCAAAACGCATCGGCATAGTAATCATGTGAATGTTCATGGGTGTCGGTAGTCGTGGTAGTAAGGCTCAGAATTCTCGTTTGCACCCTATTATTGACACAAATTTTCAAAATAAAGTGACACGAAGAAACTGAGTTTTTACTTTTTTTTAGAAGAAAGGACCAGGAGGCAAGGAAGCTGATATTTTTAAAACAATCCATCGTTTCTATAAATACCGATACAGTGCTAGTGACGTACCGAAGTGACCTGTGTTGATCACACCACCGCCACCGCATCTGCTCTGAACACGAGAGGTGTACACTACAAGGACAGTCCTTGGTATACGCGGAGCGTAAAAGGAGCAACCGGAGCCTTTTTGTTTGACCAAAACCTCAAGCACCGAATCCTGCCTACAACTAGTGAAAACGCATACGTGTTATTCCCCGCATCGCAAAAAAGAAGACATGTTATGTACATGTACATGTATGGAATATATTGAGATATTTACATGAGTCTAACGGCGTATTTTGAATAATGACTAGTTGTGTAGCGTTTATTTACGAATGTCGTCGAATGCATCCGTTTTGGAGCACTCAAAGCAATTGCTCTGCGAACTTCAATCTCAAATTTTGACAAATGTGTATCGTCTGCCTCCACAGGGACGGTGTGGAATAAATATAACAGAAAATATTTGCTACCTAAATAGAGGCTAGAAATAACACTTCAATAGCACTTTGATTAACTCTTTTGGTAAGTATTTCGAATTGCCTGAAAGATCAAACGTTCAAAAGGTTTTTGTTAACAAATTTACGTAAGATAAATATCGTTTTTGTTGTTACTACATTAATATTATACCGAAGAGAGTATATTCCTGAGAAGTAAGTTACCCATCTAAGCGTGTTTGGGTAGAAACAAACCATAGCATTATAATTATATTTATCATCATCATGAGCCCCCATAGGTTCCTCTGCCACAGATCGCCTTTTCACATACACCTATACTGCGTCTTTCCAAGCTGCCTTCGACTTCAATAGCCTTCTCTCCAAAACCATGTTGAACCAACTATTGTATGTTCTCCTTAGTGCGTGATCAATCAATTGCCTTTAATTTTAAGCTTGTCCTTCTTTTTGTAGTTATTTCACGTGCAAATCCTATTTCTATAATTATTTTATTTCTTCTGGAATTATCTTGAATATCATAAAAGTGATAATTCAATACCTTCTTCACAAAAGTTTGCCTTAGTCAACACTTAGCCAAACCATAACTGAAGTTGAATAATTCCCACGTTACAACCTGTCGACTAATTGGGAAGCCTTCTTGGAGCTTTCAGCATAAATACGGTAATTTTGTTTGTAAAATTGTAGCTCAATTGTAAAAAAAATCTCATCCGTAAACATCCCTTACCCAACGCCGTGACCTCCCTTAGCGTATGGCTTCGGTAGTTGTTTCGATTTTACCACCCTATTCATCTCTAATTTATCAGTTAAGAAATGACATGTGCATCTTTTATAGGCTGCAAGTCCTAAGTTATCCCTTAAAGTACGCGACTTGTACCCAGGTGTTATCTTCATTTCTCGAGATTATAAAAAGCTCTCATGGGTATTAAATTTTACTGTGGCCATCCTTTGCTTATAGCTTCAATAGTTGTTTCGATTTTACCACCCTATTCATCGTTAATTTATGAGTTAAGAAATGGCCAGTGCGTCTCTTATAGGCTGCAAGTCCTAAGTCACATCTATAAATACGCAACATGGCTTTAGGTGCCATATTTATTTCCCGAGATCTTTTGCCTTCGGACAGGATTTTTTCGATTTTTTTCCCTTACTGCTTTGACCACCTTTTTTGTACGAACACTACGTGGACGGCCAGATATATCTGTCACAAACAATTTAGTTGTACATATTAATAGCCCAGTACACAAACATTTGACTAACACCAAATGTACGAGAGTTTTAAAAATTGCATTAGGCTCCACGCACTATATGTATTGGAATCACGGCGACTCTGTACTCCTTATCGCCCACACCATTTTAATATCTCAAAATATTGTAAAAAGTATTGCCGCCACAATTAGAAAACACAAGTGCACAATCGTATAAAATGACAGATTCCAAACTCAAAGACGCCGTGATAATTTGGAGTCCCCAAAAAAATCCATACGATCGGCATCTGTGAAGATTTTCGTCATGCAAAGGGTGTGTGATTATATTGATCCCTCAACATTTAAAGGACTGTATAGCAGCCAGTGGAGACACTTGGAATAAGCTTTCTATACATTTAATTCTTTTATATTTGTGTGTTTAACTATCACACTGCAAACAGAATAAATGTTACTTGCAAATAAACATTTTTTTTCTTTGTTACAATGTTCATGGCAAGACTAGGTACGTTAAATATTATGCCCCTTTTTTGTGACGCGGGGAAATACATTTACGCGCCTTCACTGACCCTGGGTGGGGTCCAGTGGTGTGTGGGACCCGTGGCACATGATAGTGCCGAATACCCAAAAAAAACCACCGCTAGTACCATCAGTGCCACCTTTGGTGAGGTGTCCCGGAACAACAAATCA
>JAFELO010000510.1:103892-128998 GCA_017140195.1 Eumaeus atala
CTCTAAAGTCGCGTTATTTTATTTCTATCAAGCTAAGCTCTCGAATTACGGATTCGAACCCGGGCTCGTTTCCGTAAGCAGCGTGTGAGTTTGTCATTCTGTCAGTCATACGTTATAACTGTGTCACTATATGTAAGATTTCATCGCTCGACCGGTATGAACGGTGTACATGATATTGGTTCTAGCAGGAAAAATGCACTGAAGTGTGTGTCGGGCTCAGGTCGTGAAGCGATAGCTACTACCGACTAGAAGGTGGTGCATGACACTACATCCTCCTGTGTAACGGAATTGGGTCGGCATGACCGGGGCTTTTTTTCCATTCCACCACCACCATTTTCGGGGACCATTCGCTCCCTAGATACCGCCGTCTACTGCAACTTAGGGTATCGCGTTTCGTGTAGTTTGTGAGTAGCTGGTGGCCCATTGGGGGGAGGTGGAAAGGAGGGTATCGTATCGGCATAATTATGCTGATGTTCATGGGTGTCGGTTGTCTTTGAAAGGCTCCGATCGATCGTTCGTTTGTCCCCGTATATAATAAAAAAATAAAACAATAATAATCTCTTCGTTTCGTTATCGAAGTTTCATGATGATCTAACCGTTTTAGAAAATATTATATAGCCTACGCTCATCATAAATAATATAGGATTCAAATGGTGAAAGAATCTTTTAAATGGGCAGAGTAGTTTCAGAGCATATTCAATACAAACAAACAACCAAATGTTTCCCCTCTATAATATAAGTATACATATTTATGTTGCACTTTCATTGAAATTGAATGTACTGATGCCACTAGAAATCACCTCTCAGCGGATGTTTCCGTGTTATGCAGACGCGTTGGCTTCCTGCCACATTTGCCACCAATAGGCGTCGGCTGTAACGCATCAGCACTTCCTGGTGCAATAAATTATTCTTTGGTTCCTCATATACCTACAGATAGTGTTAGTCACCACAGTACCACCATTTACTAATAAACTTTGACTTCTTGTTTGTGTTCTATGTAATAAATATAACTCGCTCACCAAAGAAGAAAAAAATCTGCGTTGATCAATACATAATTGAACGATTCAAAAAGTCACATTCATTATAATGAAGCTACAGCAAAACAAAGAATTGAACGAAAACTTTTCTATCCTTAACACACAATAGAACCCATCAAATAACCATAAATATCACTACAGCTTGTATATATGTACCATAGGCTCTAAAACTCTAAATACCAGATCAAACTTAGGCCGCTTAGCAATACATAGAATAACCCGGATTTCGGTTAAGCCTTCCTCTCTATTTTCAACTTGTATAGATTTAACTCTGTAGACCGGACCAACCCATTAAAAATAACTTTTAAACCACGAATTCTTCAGAACAGACTGAAAGTGAAAAGCTTCCGTTTATATTGAGATTGGTAATTAACGTATCTGTGCAATATTTCAAACAGTTTTATTATCTTTCTGTCTATGATGTCTATCTTTCATTATATTTATCAATGTTACATAATACTTATTTTAATAAGAGTTAGTGCCACGGTGCATTGCTACTGAATGGGGCTGGTACGAGTGGGAATGTATAGTGGTACAGCGAGAGCGCTCACATAACACTGCCGTAAAATGACCAATATGTTTTGTGAATAGTGCCCCACTGGGAGGGAGCAGGAAAGGAGAACAACGCATCTATATGACAACAATTATGTGGATGATGGAATTATGTAATTAATCTCTATAATTGTATTCAAATATTCCCTTAAAACTAAGCTATTCCATCCAAAGTTAAATAAACAATTCATGAATATGTTTTTGTAATTCATATTTTATATACATACTTCTTTTACGCCAACTTATCTTTAAGCGTTTCTTTGAGAAAATATAACATAAAGTGACGCCTATCACACGTATCCTGTCAACATTAAAAATATTAAATTCAAACCTGCATACGTATCTGCACTTACTGGCTGTACTGGAATTAAAAAGTCACCAACTCGTCGAAAATACTCGAAATATTAGGGCGCTACAAAATAGAAGAAGAGTAAGTGTTAACTTAATGGCTATTATAAGGCTATGAAAGTTCTCAATATTACATACAATTTCCTACCACAAGTTTTTATAACCAGTTCCAGTGGGCTGATAGAAAGGAAAGCGGATGGAGGGAAATGCATCTACATCGACCGGCATGTACCAGAAGACTCTGATTAACCGTTTGCTCCTCCCACAAAAAAACTTACTGTGTTCATTGACTGCAAAAAACTAAAAAATATTTTGGAATATTGTCCAAGCTCGATTTTATAGAATAACTCATATTTTTCAAAAAATGTTTGTAATCCCAAAAGTTAACATAATGGCTTAGAAAAGAAACTCTGTAAGTGCGTCATTACACAAATTGAAGTCACGATTCTTTTGTTTCACCAGCTTTATTAATTTTCCTCTTTTTACAATTCCAACGTTATTAAATAGTCGAGATTTTGGTTTGCGTTAAACTTTAAATGAAATTCTGAGAGGGAAGTATTCTTTTGCATTGTTAACTACCAACTCTTACACGTGACTGGTGTTGTTTCCTTTATTAATTACTAGCAGTGTCCCGTGGTTTCGCTCTCGTTAGTCTTATAATATTTGTCGTATCGTAATAGTACATAACACAGAGCCTTCCTCAGTAAACAGGCTATATAACATTGTATTTTTTTATTGGACCAGTGCTTCCTGAGACTAGCGCGTCAAACATTAAGACATATAGACAACAGCCCCAAAAACATTCAACCAAACTCTCCACCTTTATTACATTAGTATGTACTATTTATAAATTTATAATTCTATACTGTTCGAGTTTATTCTTCAAGAAACTATTTGAGGCTCGTGAAATGAACAAAACATGACGAGTAAAATTGTGTGTAACAACGATCCGACTACTAACTACCACGTACGGTACGTACTAACGTCGGACTTTTAGGTGCGTGTTTTTTGTTCACCTTTCAGTTTAGAATCATGTTCGTTATTAAATATTAAACTCCAGTCACATATCGGAGATGACACAGTTTTCTAAGACAAACACTAAATATTTAGATATTCAGTAACTTACGGAATGGAACTCGCGTAAAAATGTGCCAATGTTGAAACATTTTTTCTTATATCAATCTACCAATCAAATTCTATATAACATTCGGAAAATGAAACATTTTGAGGTATTAGGCAGTGTGATAGATGCAGGGTAGCCAAATGAGGCCAGCGTAGATCAAGAACCAGATTTTATGTGGATGCGGTACGCTCCCCCGCCATTTTGGAATGGGTCGTCAGCCTCTCACAAGCGCGATACTTTTATCACCACAGTATATTAATATGGTACGGACCCAATTCCATTGCAATGCAGCAACAACAACAGAGAAGAGTACTGAGAGATAGCGCCACGCTGCATTGCAGATGAATTGGACCGGCACGACTAGGCGGGTAAGTGACCGTTGTGCGTTGCGTATATGACCGTCGCGTTTTGTACGGTCTGTGATTAGCTGGTCGCCCATTTTCTCCGGTGATGGGAAAGAATATCTGTGTCATAGTCATTTTGTATAAGTCACCGTATAACATTACGGCTAGCCATTTTCAAAAACAGGGCCGTCTTGTTTTGTGGCGGGCGAACGATTAGTCGGATTATCATTGCGAGACGTTCTGCAATATAGCAGCTGAGGTTTAGCCTCATTGAATATCTAGATCTTAGGAAGTGATATTGATGGACGCAAGTGTGAAATTTGGCCAAGTGATTTGAGTACAAATAAGAAAATATCCTAACCACAACTGCTTAGTCGGGAGCTCCCGCCTAATCCTTCGTACCTATCTGGGCATAGTTTTTTTATTTCTCTGTATTCTACAATCGGTCCCATTGTTGTTGTCATGACAAACGTGTCAAAAAGGCGGAGAATAATTTACTTTATTTCAATAAGGTTAGCCTTACTGAACATCATATAACGCGAAACTCTTTCTAGCACAATTTCACTCAGCCATATTCAATGTGGGGCTAATCGTTAGCCCGCCACAAAAAAAAGCAGCCCTGTTTTTAAAAATGGCTAGCCATAATGTAATACAGCGATCTAGATAACCCGATTGCGACATCTATACAAGAATAATATATAAATGGACATATATGTCGGCAGTTGTCAAAAGGCCCCTGTATCTCATTAAATCCCTATACTATAAAAAAAAAAACGAAAATTTTAAAAAGATGGCTCTTGTAATATCTCTATCTAATACATAAATTACTTAAAACATAGTAAATTATAAAAGTTAGTTTCTTGAATTATTAAGTAAGAAACGTTGGTATTCAGCAAAATAGTGAGGCTCCAGAATAGTTTGCTTAAAAGTTTCACGAACTCGTATGTTACCCTGAAACTTCTAGAATGAGTACGAACAAAATAAACACGTCCACGTTTAAACATACAATAAATCACTATCCGCCTTATTACATAAAGTGTACTAGTGCCAGCTCGAGGACTGAGGAATAATTTAGCGCTATTTCCTATTACAAATGCTGGTTCGAGCTTAGCCGAGGGCCCAATTATGGTTCTTCGGAACCTACTTTTGCCTAGTGGCCTCTTTCACTCGAGTATAACTTGAAATTTGGTAATTCGATAGGTTCTACAGATTTTAAATGTATCGACGACATAAGTTCATGGGAGGAAATACGTACAATCAAATAAATATGGCGTGCGTGTATAATTTATTAAAGAAATAAAATGTGAATTTAAATATAAAAAAAACATGTATTTTTGAAATGGTTTACTATAGAATTCGCATGTAGTTATACACGAGATGAACTTTAGACATAAAAATATACGCGCTAAGTATCTACGGGTATAAATAATCTAGTGTTGTGATTCTTAAATATAATTAATAATATATGAAAGGAATTAGTTTCTTTACCTACTTATCATTCATGACATTCCAATATTCGTTTCTACCGTTCTTACACAACCCTATAATTGCAATGTGAAAATACCAGTACAATTACAATTAGATACATAATTTGTATTTTTTTTTGTTCATATGAAATATAATTAGATACTCATATTTTGTTTATAATTAGACGTGACAGACTTCAAAGACCTATTAGAGGCACGTCTTGTTTGTTGTTATTTTGTTGTTGTTTATAATATTTTTATAAATATTTATTTGCGAATATCATTCTCAAGTAACTTTAAGTATATTTTACAAAAAAAAAATATCAAGGAAAAAAACAATAAATAAATAATTTAAATACCCCTCGATTTCTCGTAAAGTAGAATATCATATTTTTGAACGAAGCTGTCCACATAAGAGGCATACAACAGACGAATTATGTACTTTCTACAAACAACTTAAACACATGCGCGTAAGGTTGACAATTCAGGAAATGTGATTAAATGTTATCTTTTAAATATAATCTGAATTTAAAAACCACTTAAAATCATATACGTTAGGCTGACATTGCAAAAAAATGTCTTTATGTACAATCACCGAAGGTTCACGATTGCATTTTCGTATATATATAATCTTGCATTTTCGTACATCAATGTACGGATTCCATGCTCGTTTTTCTTTTGTAATAAGGTCAGCTTTAAAACAATGTGCCAAACTTGGCTATTGGCTAACTAGCTCTCGATCGAAGTAGGGTTTAATGCTTTTTGCGAATAAGACTTTATAAATATAATATATTTCAAATCAGTGTATACTTTTCGCCATCGGGCGGAACCCACCTTGCCGGCGATCCGCCGTGGGAGCTTGTGGCCGAGGGGCTCGCCGAATTCTTTCGGTTCACTGCAGATATGAGGGACCGAGGCGAGCAGCTACCGCTGGAACAACTACAGCGCATTCGTAGATATGGAGAAGAGACGCTAATGCGGAGGTGGGAGGAGCACCTGGCGTATTCTACTTACGGCATACAGACGGCCAACGCATTATGCCTGGTCCTAAAGCGATGGATGTGCCACAGGCGCAAGGCCCACGCTTTCCGCATAACACAGGTGCTTACCGGGCATCGCTGCTTCGGTAAGTACCTGTGTCAGATCCGCCGCTGCTACGTTTGTGGTGCTGATGAGAGACACGGCCCAGCACACGCTTGAGATATGCCTTATGTGAGACTGACACGACGTGGGAGGCGATGGCCTCGTTTTGTGAGGCGGTGATGTCCTTAAAAGAGGCTGTAGAGAGGGAGTGCGTTTAAGGCGCTACGTGCAACTTATGTCGCCTCCGTAATTAGGACCAGGGGTCAGGCGGGGAACCTGACTCCATCGCACGGCCCCGACGTTGGAGAAGGCTGAAGTAGGATGTCGTATTGGCTCCCTTAGTTGGCTAGTCGCCGAGGTGCCCTGTTGCTAACAGATCCGGGGCACCTCAACAGAGGCGGCCGACGACACCCGCGGGGTTTTACTGGGTATTCGGTATAGCCGCGAGCCCCAAACGCCCACTGAATTCCACCCAGGACCGGTGGCAGTGCTTAAAACATATCTTTATTTTTATTTTATCACAAAATCCACAGACTTTAAAGTTACTTACATACTTGATTTACATGAATAACTTACGCCCAATTACGGATTTACAGTTTATAGGGTATGAATAGCAGAGAGTTGAACAGTACCTTGTGATAGATTGTGTGTGTGTGTGTGTGTGTGTGTGTGTGTGTGTGTGTGCGCGTGCGTGCGTGCGTGCGTGCGTGCTTGCGTGCGTGTGTGCGTGCGTGCGTGCGTGCGTGCGTGTGCGTGCGTGCGTGTGTGTGTGTGTGTGTGTGTGTGTGTATGTGTGTATGTATGTGTGTATGTGTGCGTGTGTGTGTCATGTTACATTACCGAAACATTTGGTTATTATATTATTGTATCAATATAAATAATATTGATCTGATTATGTTTGTGAATGATTTTTTAAATGTGTTACTGGTTGTATGAAATACGTTAACTGTGCTAAACTGCCAATTAAAACTATTTTGAGTTCGACATATTATGGAGTTCTTATAGTAATTGGTATGCGTACGCGGCATATAGAACAGAGGTGTGTGTCTGGTGCGGGTGGAGGGAAAACACAGTGTTACTACTTACTCAGTGAGTTCGATGCTGTCAGTAGCACCGCGGCATACTTTATATAGAAACACCTGTTCGACAAGCGATCTTCTATCCTTAAGCGCCATTACATTGTGTATTTTGCAGGATTTCTCGTAGCTTGTGTATTTATTAAATGAGCGATAGTTTAGATGTTTTAGGAAGGCTAATTAGATCTTTTATATATTGTCTATGTAAGTTATATATTGAGGGCTCCGTATTGTGCAGCTGTATTCAAGAATGCTTCGAAGGTATGAGTAGTATATTACTTTTAAAAAATTGATGTCTGAAAACGGCTTACAGACACGCGGAATAAAACCGAGGCACTTGTACGCTTTGTGTGTGATGTTAGAAAATGATCATTAAACGTTAGTTTGGGATCTAAAGACACACCTAAGTCTAATGTGTGTCTGTTAACTGTAGTATTAGCTATTGTGTATTCGTGTGTGATGGGGTTTCTCTTTCTGGGGAATGTCATAAGCATACATTTATTAGCGTCTATTGTAATTTTATTTATTGAACAGTAGTCACTTGGCCTGTCTAAATACTGTTGCCGCTTCGTGTAGTGTGGTTGATTTTTTTATATTACTATAAATCTTTGTGTCATCTGTGTATATAAGGAATATGGATGTTTGATAACATGAGCCAATATCATATACGTACGCCGCGTAAAGCAGAGATGAGAGAGATGAACCCTGTGGAACTCCCGTAGGAACCTGAACAATATCAGACCGGTAACCACCGACGATGACGGCCTGGTTGCGACTACGCAGATAGGATTCGATCCATCTAAGTAAATCTCCGCAGATACCTAACCTTCGGAGCTTGTGTAACAGTATGTTGTGATCAACGTAATCGAAAGCTTTCTCTACGTTTGTGTAAATAAAGCCTATCTGAAAGCCTTTAACGAAAGACCAAAGGTGTCTGGGGCATACTGTTATTCTACTTTCAGTTGTCTTTATATATGATTTATGACTGCAATCCTGCAAATGTTTTTAACCTTGGTTATTCGAGGGCAGACAAAAAAGTCGTGCTCTACATCTTCTGTCATTCCCCAACAATTTGGACAGTAAGGTGAATCATCATATTTGAATCTATAGAGTTACGCCCGGTAACAACCGTGGACAGATATGACCTGAGTTACGTGGTAAATGAGCTCTTCATGATCCCGATTCATCCATGGCTTTAGGTCTGATTAGCCTTCGTGTTCGTCTCCCCTTCGTCGACTTATCCTAGAGCGATTGCCACTGTTCAAAGGACTTCAGTTTTTCCTGTTCTCTAAGCTCCACAGCAGTCAGGTCTGGATTGCATTATTTGCTTTAGTGCGCAGTCTTCGTTTCATCTGCAGGATTCGCAACAGGAACCATAATCGCTATGACGCATGTCGCATCTTCCGACACTGTGAAAAACACTAGCTACAATGTAATGAGCTGATTCTGTACACTGATGCTGGTTACCTTCGGAACTCCTGCTTGTTCAGTACCTCAGATCATATGGGTATACCGTACATAAACACTGACGTGGTATACGATGCTAATAGCTTTCCTTTGCTTTGCTTGTGTTAGTTCTGAAAAAGTCTGGTGTTCAAGGTGATTTTTATATTTCTTCCAGTTTGTGTGAGCTTTTGATTTTTTCTTGATGAGTTTTATTAGCTCCGGACTGGACAACTACTGTGATTGTCAAGATTTGTAATCTGCAATGGTACAAACAGTTCAATGGCTTCTTCGAATTTTGGATACAGATAGACTACCGATCCATCGATAGTGTTGGCGTTAAGAGCTTGCCAGTCACAATGATAGAAAAATTATTAATATAGATGTAATATAGATTTGATTTCCTCGCGAATAAAAAAGGACAAATTTAACATTAACAATATAGGTACGACCATAATTATTTATTATAAAAGGAAATCCCCATAAAGAAGGAAATATGACCATATACGGATTTGGTCATATTTCCTCAAATACTACTTAACGGTCTAATACGGGTTTCGCCAACGGACAGGACGATTCCCGAGAAAGGTTACAGTGTACAATTCGTTAAGTTAGCATTTCGACTCCTGATATTTACAGACAAAAGCGGGCACCTTTATATTAAATTCATGATTTTCCGTGAAAAGAAAATAGTTACAGAAAGTGAAATATAATGTTAGCGTAGAAATTAAGTGAAATTAATTACATCAATCTAAATTGTCGTTACTCCGAGTGCTACCGCGCCGTTCAGTGTCACAGATATAATAGCATCGTAAAACATGATGTTATAAGGCCCAGATGACGTGGGCTATTGTAGTTTTAAAATAGACGTAAATATAAAAATTTAAGGATGTAATCAGCTTTATTACTAACTACATACGTTTAGTACAATATCAACATTATCGCTGTTTAACTGAATTACACAGCTGCGTCATAAGGAATGTCTTTCCAGCTTACTTATTTATGTATGTATGTGCATGCATACGTATGTATATGTTAGGATGATTTTTTTCAATATTAACGTCTCTAATATTGATATCTTAAGTTTACGCGAATGTTAGTCATTACAATAAAACTACTTTTACGGATTTTATGGTGGTTTATTAAATTATTTATGTAGTTCGACGTTTCAAAAGCTTTACAGCTTGACCATGTTAGTTGTAAAGCTTTTGAAGCACCCAATGAGCTCTTCATGATCCCGATTCATCCAATGCTTTACATCTGATTCGCATTCATGTTCGTCACTCTTTCGCCGACTTATCCCAGAACGATTGCCACTGTTGAAACCACTTCAGTTGTTCCTGGGTCTAAGCTCCACAGCAGTTAGGTCCGGATTGCATTCTTTGCTTTGGTGCAGAGTCTTCGTTTCATCTGCAGGAATCGCAACAGGAACCATTATCGCATGACGCATGCCGCATCTTCCGACGCTGTGCAAAAAGCACTAGCTACACGTAAAGAGCGGATTCTGTACACTGATGCTAGTTACTTTCGGAACTCCTGCTTGTTCAGTACCTCAGATCATATGGGTATACCGTACATAAGTACTGACGTGGTATACGATGCTACTAGCTCTCTTTTGCTTTGCTTGGGTCCGTCACCATGAAGCGTGAGTTAGCATAACTTTGCTGTCACCACAGACGTTTTTGTTGCAGCTCCCTCGACGACTTTTTAAGTGTAGCCTATAGTTGATCATTCATTGCTACTAAGTATCTTATTTCGCAATTACCGACATTGAGCGTGATTGTCTCCGCAACTTTCCTGCCGATAGATAAAATTTGCCTCTGTTTTCTGCTCAGCCAAATCTAGTCCGAGTGAATTCTTCCGGTTCTTCCGGGTAATTATTTAGAAAGATCTACCAAATGCCCATTTTGCTTCTTCCAAGTACTTGGTCACTATGATGATGGCTAGATCATCAGAAAAGGCGACGAGTTTAGTTTCGCTGGTTAGGTTCTTCTTCAGGAGCCCGTCATATATAGGGTTCCGTAAGAGTCTCGGTACCCCTCTTATAAGAAGAGTGGACCAAAGTGCAACAGGAGGAGGCGCTTTTACGCACGGGGTAAGGATCGAGGATGGGAACCTCACCCCATGGCACTGTACCACAGTCGGTGGGGTTGTCCTGTAGTGCGAGGCTACCCCATCTGTGGAGGTGGAGTTGGTCCCTTAGTGGGCTGACTAGTCGCCCTGGTGTCTTGATGATTTGTTGATGGGCACCTCACTGAGGGCGGTACTGTCGGAACTCACGGTGGTTTTTGTGGGTATTCGACACTGCCGTGTACCGCGAGTTCAAGACAATACTGGGCCCCACCCAGGGCCAGTGAAGGCTCGTAAATGCATTTCCCCGCGTCAAAAAAAAAGGTCTTGTTTCTGGTATTCTGATTGCATACGACTTATGTGATACACCTCCGTGTATATGGCACAGTAGTCTCTAGCAGTGTAATTATCAGAGATGTCCCAACTGCTATTGCTTTTGGCTAGTGTACTGCTGACGAGAGTAAGGTCCACATTCGAACTTGCTTCACCTCTTGTGAACGTAGGATAATCGCCTTTATTAAGTAGTGCGACGTCCAGTAGTGCCATCGCTTCCAGAAGTAGACAGCCTCTAGTATATATGTGGGTATGTAGGTATATATGTGTATTTATGTATGTATGTATGTATGTATGTATGTATGTATGTATGTATGTATGTATGTATGTATGTATGTATGTATGTATGTATGTATGTATATATCAACGTACGTATGTACAGGCAGGACGAATTTAATGTATCAGAGCGTATTAAAGATGCATTAGATTTGCTTTCATAACACGAGAGACACTGAGTTACATTATAATAATACATATACTTTAAGCGATTGTATTTTTGCTTTGGTGATTTTTACCGTGTTTTAGAAATATAAACCAGAATAGAACAATTTGGCCGTTACTACATATTTGTACCCGGTAAAAGACTTAAGTTAGAAAGATTCTTTCAAAGCCTCAAGCTTGTCCCCCTTAATCGTTTAAAGGAAAAGCAGATCATCTTGACTATTACTTAAGATCACCCAAATCTCAGATGTTAAGCAGAACCAGGTTACCATTAACGTATTTCAAAGGAACTCAAATTTATTCTATACCCAAGTATGCACAGGTATTGCTACGTACGTAGCACGTTAATTGCTACGGTGTAGCAATATGCTACGCTCACAGAATGACCGAGTCTTCGGCCTTTATTGCACTTGTTACAATTAACATTCCACGCGTTCTAGTTACTTGTTACTGCTATCCAAGATCAAAATTAACCAATTTCGTTACACTTCAATGGTTACTACAGAATGTGGCTGCATTTGACCTTACACGGATGAAAAGGAAAACGTCGTAGGTTGTCGTAAGATTTTTACTGATATATTTTTTGTTCCGACATGTTTTTTTTTATATTGACAATTTTACCTAACCGTAACATACTTTTACTTTATTTAATTTCGGTTTTTTCGTCTATGTTTTAAGTACAAGGTTTGAAATAATTATGAGTGATCTAAAACATTTGATTCATAAAGGTTTCCAATAAAATTACTTTTGCGGATTTTATCGCGGTTTATTTAATTATTTAACTAGCCCGACGTTCCAGAAGCCTTACATCAACCATGGCCACGAGTAGACTGAGATGACAGTTGATCCGATGCTATAGGTTTTTAAAAGTACCCGAAGAATTATAATTTTAGTTGTTCCGATTAACGCATACAATATTTATTATATCTTGCTGTCTTGAGGTGTTTGTTTACTTTTAATTTGATTATGTTTAACACTGGATCCCAAACAGATGGAAGAACATCAACAAGCCATCTTCTCTACTGAAATTTGGATGTTTTTTAAATGCCATGTTTTAAATTAGAAATAATTTCATGTTTTGACTTATATTATCAGGACACCTGTCACCTCAGTCCACCCGTGACCATGGTAGCTGTAAAGCTTCTGAAACGTCGGGCCACTTAAATAATTAAATAAACCGTAATGTAATCCGTAAAAGTAGTTCTATTGTGATGAGTAACATTCGCGTAAATTTAAGACATCAATTGATAAAGGTAGGTAGCAATAACTGTAGGAACTTGTTAATGCTGTTCGGAAGGATTTTTTTAAATGGAAAGAAGCGAAGGGGTAGTTGCATGTTTATAAAATGAAAACGAACGCCCAAAAGGATGTCTCTGAACATAACTCTCATCCAGATGTAATGCCTAAGCTCTCCTCCCCTCTGTTAGAGCACCGGAAACGCACAAACTACACGAAACATGTGAACGATTGCAGCGGTATCATGTAAGAGAGTACATCAAGCGAAATACATGTCAGTCATGGCAGCCCTACATATAGCTGTATAGGAGCATGGCACTGCCTTTTACAATTTTTCAAGTAACCTTATAAGCACGTAATCACAGAAATCAAGTGCTTTTAGTTTTAAACGATAGTCGTCCGTCCGAGCGAACTTCTATTCGTCTGTGCTTATTTAACCACGTATAAGCAGAATAATTGCGCTTGTGAAATAAATTTACTTCACAAGCACAACTATTTGAAGACAGAGATAGATCTGAATGGATCTCAGGCGTAAAGGTCAAAGCTCAGTTGTAGCGAAGTTGTGACGTGGCATGTACATGCAGCCCACGAGTGTCTGTGACTAGTGTTGTGGAGCAAGTTTGTCGATAATTTCAAAATCTCTTAGCGCGTTGTGACATTATTAAGATTAAGATGTTTGTGTCGTCTAACGTGATGCTGACGCTTAGTGTGGTAATTAATGTCAAATTGGTAGTATACCAATGTGCAATGGTTGTAATTGAGATGAACCGGCGAAACAAATACGGTGGTTACTTTTCTTTTTCATTGAAATTTATTTCTGAACCTGCAATATGTTTACTATTCAAGCTTGAACGTTGTCATTTATTAGCCATTATTTGCAGACGGTTGAACTGAGACATACTTAGGTCAGAAATACCCCAAATTGTAGTGTCTAAAATAAAAAAAAAATACCACTAGACCCCTTTCTTAACAAATAATCTTATTGAAATCTATAGAGCACGTCGTATTATTCTGCGCAACTAGTTAACAATCGATATGACGCTACATATAGTTCATCAAACTTGACCTTGGTTTTTTTATTGCGAGGTAAATCACTATCGGCGCGAGGAATGTATGCGTCACACTCCTAATTCATAATTTGATTTAATATCTGTTTAATCATATATCTCCATGTTTTATTAAACGGCTAATAATACCTTAATCCTGCTTCCACACGCAACGTTAATGGCTAATCGCTTGTGGTAATACCCAAGGACCTTATATCTATGTCATGTATTTGTATGTTCCCATCCTTTTATTTTTATGACCAATGGGCGACGGTTGACTCACAAACCAAAATGTACGAGAAAAATTGTTTACAGTATTATTTATGAACTCAGAAACTAATGAGTTTGTTTCTATTTTTAATGTAAATTACGGAGCCTAATTAAATATTTTTAATGTAAATTACGGATCAAACATGATAATTATATTGTTTGTCTGTTTAGTGCAGGAATAAAGATCCCATACTTTTTATAATCTTTGACCATGCAATTTAATACACAGAAAATTGAATAATATTTTATGAAACTGTTGAGTTAATAAAGCCCATAATTGACATCCGAAAGTAATACCTGGCTTACTCTTAAATATTACCTCTCTAACTCAAGTCACAATGGGACCTTCTGAACACTTCTCGGTCCAAATTAGTGAAACCTCGCAGGTTTTCAGAACTGAGAAGGTAACCAATTCATTGTGGACGAGCTACAAATCGTTAAGATGAAGAAAGACGTTGCTTGTCTGATAGCACATGAGGGATGATAATGATAATAATAATAATGATACAAATTAGACATTTCAAAATAACCACAACAAATACAACAACCATAGCCAATCAAAGAATTAACTCGGCAATTGATGGTAGTGGATAAATAAAGGAAAGTTGGTAATAGTATACTACCGCAGTACTTTCAATTTCCAAGGCTACATCGCAGACAATAACATTTTAGAAAACTGTAAAATAACCTTAAACAGCAAGATAAATTCTGAAGAACTTTCACAAACAGTATTAAAAAAGTTAAAATTGAAGCAGTTGGACTAACTCAAGATACAAGCTTCATTGAGGACCCTTGAAAAGTTTGCTGATTGAAGAGAACGTGAATAGAGTAGAATAAAGTTGTCAGCTCAATATTATTATGACTATTACTATCGTTAAAAGATGTTCTCAATTAGTGCTGCTTTTTAGATGAAAATATCACTATCGTAGATGCCTCGCCGTACGTTATACAGCCTTACAAGTTATGCTATGCTATCGCGTTTTGTGAGTTCAGTCTCTTGGGGTCAACTGGGGGAATCTAATTGACGGGCTTTATTGTGGTTTGTTTTAAAATGCAGACATTTTAGATACTCTAGAGAGAACACGTGGGACCTGTGCAGCTATCAATCTAAACTATCTAAATACACTGCAAAAAAAACCAATCAAGAGAGTTTCAATAAATTGTGTAACGTTAACGTTAACATTAGAGAAAACCCGGACAAGTGCAAGAGGGGCGCACACCGAGGTTCCTTGCCTGATATATTTTTAAAAATTCGACCGTCTGTACATCCGTCAAGGACTTCTTCTCTTTTTTTTCTCGGAAACGCGTAGAACCATCAAGCTGAAATTTATGTTAAGTTTTAAATTTCCTTACACACATAAATGTATGAAATATAAGTTTGTAATATTTTCATATTTATATTAAGTTTTAAATTTCCTTACACACATAAATGTATGAAATATAAGTTTGTAATATTTTCATATTTATAATTGAGTAATTCCCGGATTTATTTATATATTTGTACTATACGGAAACCTGAAACACAACATGATGATAACATCCATCCGAAAATGTTTGATGGTATAACAAATGTGATGGGGGGGTAGCGCTAATACCTTACTTTAGTTGAGATGGAGGGGAAGGTAACATATAGATTGAATTTACACGGCCTTCTTCTTTCTTTAATATCAATAGCTAAGTTAGCAATCAATTAAATATCAATCACCATCAACGCTTTCAAATTTTCGTCTCTGTCATTACATTACATTTTATTCAGTAACAGCTGCGGTCGCTTCCCTAATGAATAATTTATTTGAAAAGAAACGTACGCTTGACATACAAAGTAAGCGAATTTTTTTTTCATAGTCTATGGGCACAAACAAGAAATCGGAGCCTTTTAATGAATACCGACGCCCATAAACTTCAGCGTAATTATTATGCTGATGCGTTGCCCTCCCTTTCACCCCCCCCCCCAATGAAAACATAGCGGTAACGTTATGAAACAGGAGAGAGAGTTACGTTTAGAATATAATTGCAAGAGCACACAGTTTCTAACTCTCTTTCTTTCATAGTTACGTTTCGGACAACCAAAGAAGTTTTACTTTTGTCCACACAAACAATCACACTTGTATTTCAATTTCTATGTTCACTCCCAAAGATGTAATCTGGGCCACCTGCAACTCACAAACCGCACGAAATGCGACACTGAAGATTACACATTACGGCCGCATTATGTGAGGGAGAGGTACCTGCCCGGTCGTGCCGGCCCAATCCCGTTGCATAGAAGGATGTAGTGTCACTATGCATGGCACTACCTCTTGCTCTCTCTTGCTCAGTCCGCCCGTGACCATGGCTGCTGTAAAACTTCTGAAATGGCCTACCTAAATAACTAAATAAACCGCGATAAAATCTGTAGTGGCACTACCTCTTCCTAAACATGCAGTATGTAGAGCATGAACTGTGTTAATCGTCATGTCTTAAGCATACACTTGAACTTTGATATTATCAAAATTGTTAATCGTATACCCAAATGACTAGCAGTGGCAGGTGCCGTATACATATTAATAATAAAATCAATGATTTAAAATTAATTGATTATTACAAATGTATCTATTGTAATAATAAATTAATTTTAAATATATTATAATTTAATTTTGTTATTTTAATAATGATGTATCAAATTTAGTTTAAATTTTATGGGGATGTAGGAAGATTAATTGTCAAGTAGGTTTAATTATTGAAATTATTAATGTAGAATAAGTATGTATATGTTACTAACAAACAATATGGATCAAGTCCGAAATAAAAAGTTATTTATTATTTATTTATGATTATTATTAAGATGTTACCTATTACTACAAAAAAGAATTTGCATATTTTATTTACAAAAATGAATAATGTAATTTGTTTTTAATTATAATTGAAGTCTTAGTTTAATACTCAACCAGTCGGCTGTTAAAGTTTCATTACCTGTTCATAAATTTCGTTCCATAAAACACGCTCCTTTAACTTAATTGTGAAGTGTATTTAATTAAATTAGCTCTCAATAAAACTCTTGAAATTTTCTAAGCAGATCTGCTTGAGAGCCTTGAAGCAATTAAAGTGCAAGCCGCAGAGATGAGCCGAAAAGTTTTTAATTATAATTATTTCTGTACAAAACATTTCTTATGATGCGAACGCGTTAACAGTTTGTGTGCTTTACTACTTGGGTATTTTTATGATTTTTTTAAGATATAAGAGTACAAACTTACAACCAGATCCTTTTGATGACTACCCATAGACATAATTTATTTCCCTCCTTTCGAGGAGAAAGGTCTTCAATAGGCTTCCAACTACTTCCAAACCGCACGAAACGAGATACGCTGTGCCAAACAGGTAGGTTCATGTCAGTGAGAGGTCCACTTTTGTGCTGGCCCAATTCAGCTGTAATGCCGTACAGCACTACCTCTTACAATATCAGCCAGTTAAACTCGGAAGATCTAATTATAATTACGCATGTTTTCATTTTAACTAGTTGTATCCATCTTTTCTTGTTTTGTCCCAAACATTTCGAGAGAATGCGAAAAAAAAAAATGCAAAAGATGTCTGTGATCTGGGTCCTAACATTTCAACTTTGACAAATGAAAAATAAACAAACAATCAACATTGATTCTAATATAGAAAGAATCGTGAGTTTAGTGTGGAATTTTATTATACGTAAATACAAAGTGGACTCAGGGTAAAGGGTCATGCGAAACGACTGGAGAGATCAGGCTGACGGCTTTACGTGATCTCGGATGCACGAGTCGGGCGAGGCCGTAATTGAATAAACTCCAGCAAATCATTCAATCCTTGTCCTACATATACACTTCTATATTTATTATTTTATGTAAATTATATCGAATACTAAGAATTTAAAAAAAAACTTCATAACACTGCACCAAAAGGTAAAAAAAAAGACTAAATTGTTTGAAGTCGGTGCCAAGACAAATGCTTCTGGTACTTGGAAATGAAATATTGTCATATTCCATTTGCACCTATCTTAAGCAAGATTTTTGTTTTTCTTTAACCTTCTAATACGGTTTTTGCCGACGGGTTACTTATTTAACCGACTTTAAGGGGGTTATAAACTTGAGACGTTTTTATGTAATATTATCAGAATTGCAAAATATTCCCATGTTAATCTGTTGTGGCTTCCAAATAAGATACGTATGTTTCCGATTTTGATCATTCTTTTCTATTTACTTACATAATATATTTCCACTTGGGGGACATTAATAACAGTATATGGGTACAGCATTTGAAAGAAAATGAGAATAGAAACAGTAAATAAAATAAACCGACTTCAAAAACATATTATCGACTCAAAGTAATAAAACAATAATGTCTTTCAGGTCAACAGGTAGGTTCCATGGAGAGGAGTAGGAGGTTCAAAGACTCTAATCCACGTGCATAATATTCCTGTACGAGAGTATTCTAGAATTGGTCTACAGTCAATAGCGGGTCTAGCTTGCCTTTTCCAAATCCTTTGATTACGTAATAAAGTGACAATTTAACTCTAGAGAGGTTTCGATTAAAATTCCTTTTTAATAAGATTCGTTGGAAGGTACTGTGTAACAGCTCGTAACATGCAACTTTAAAAAAAAAAATATGGAGTATTTCATCAAAAAGAATCGCTGACATGTCATGAGAATTACTTTAAATTATACCAAATAAGAATATCATCAATTTCTAAGCACTTAGCCCCTAAGTATTGAATTATTCGTTATATACTTATAAAAAATAATGCACAAAATTTACCGAGTGTGAAGATATCATTATTTTGATGATTCTGATTCTAAATTTCTTTTAGTGAGAGGTGGTGCATGCTTCATTGCAACAGAATTGGACGAACACGACCATGGAGTTACTTCTGTCTCCCATACTCCCATAAGCTTGAAGGTGATTATACATCGTTTCGTGAGGCTTGTGAGTGACTTTTAGTAGAGGGTGTAGAAGAATAACGCATCTGCATACTTGGATGTTAATGGACTTCGGAAATTACCGAATGGGCCCGTTTGGTCGTTTCAATTCCTATGTTGTAAAAATTCCATATATACATATGTTATGCCATATACATAAGACTAGCGGCTATACTTATAGTGAAAACTAATAAAAGCATTATTTAAACAGCAACCACCGGAATATATACAACAAATTCACCGAACACAAAAGAACTCGAGACCAACTTAGTACCAGTCCAGGCTTCCATTGAAACTTTGGCTGCCATTGTAACTTTAAACTTGATTGGTGCTTATGCAATTAGCTTGCAGCGGCTTATTATAGTCAATTCACGCCATGTTGAGAAACTTCAACGCCTTCTAAATATAAATCATACCATAGCAATATGTACTAAAAAGTTTAACATTTAATTCTATTGAGGCTTATTAACGCTTTAATGAAAATATTTCCAAAGATCCTCTAAAAATACGATAACAACTTTCAGCAAAATGGAGCATAGCTTAGAACAACTGATAACTGTTCCTAGTTTTATCTACACAACGACAGTCATTTTAAATCCAGCATTGAAAAGACAGTACCAACATCTGTTTGCCTTTTCAATCGACTACGTACCACGGACAGGAAGAGTTGATGACGCAGCCTAATAAATCTTAAAGAATTATTCGTTCGCTGTTTTCTGCTGCATTTTCTAATCCTAGCCAAATTTTGGGTCAGGTGCTAACCATTTAAGAGTAAATCTTGTTAGGTTTACTCTTAAATGGTGAGCACAGAACATAATTTTTCTGTAAAGTTCTCACACTCTCTATTGCGCATTACTTTTCTGTATCGGATTTAAGATATTAAGACATAACTGCATTACTGTGAGATGATAATACATTAAGTCAGCCTTAGTGACATATAAATAAAACTTCTTTTAAAACAAATGCAGAACAAAGATTAAATTTGCAATGAAGTACATTAATTGTCACTTTATATACAGTAGTTAAGGGGAAAGATTAGGAATAAATACGACTACCAACGGCCATAAATATATCCATTCTTGTTTTTGTGCAGATGCGTTGCCCTCCTTTCCGCGTCTCCTCCACTGGACCACTGGCTGCTCACAAATGCAGGAAACGCAAGACCTCAGCTTCATCACTTCGCGGCTGTATCATATAAGCGAGAGGTAGCTCCTCGGTCGTGCCGGCCCAATGCCGCTGCAATGTATCACAGTATTACCTCTTACAGAAATCCTCATTTATTTAACCGTCCATTATCTAACGTATAACCTTTAGATCTCAACACCAACTACTTCGCTACTGATTAATGTGAAAACTTACTTCAACATAATCATACAAAAAAGGTTATTAAAGATAACATTTGTTGACGTCATTGGGCCCGCATTGCCGAATAACAACAAAATTATCATTAAATGAACAATGCAGACGAAGTCGCGGGTGCTTCCTTGTTTGGAACTAAATATCAATCTTCGCTATAAAAGCTTCGAATAATACATTAAGTCGTTGTTCCATAAAAATAATTCGTCATTTATTTAGCTGTATACCCCTAGTATATGTTTAAAACTCAAACAATAGGTTCACCACAAGCCTTCACCGATACTTTGGGCATGCGTGGTGAAGTACTTTCTCCCCCCTTCCGCCCCCACTTGTGAATGAAGGTAAGTTAAGACGTGAGTCCAACATTGGAATATATATAGAATGCCATTATGTTTTATAGTTACGAAAAGAAACAATTTGTTATCATTACCTCAATATCATCATGTGAACTTATAAATATAACATTAGCTCCACATTACACACAAGCTCAAATAAACATAAGTAGCATATAAAATTAAAATTGGAATGCATATACAAATTTCTTCATATTTTGTGCCAGTAATTTGCCGCTTACATGACAGTTTTATTGGAAGGAGTGGCTGTATGAGTAATTATTTATGTCCGGTCTATTTTTAATATATACTGGTTGGTGATAGAAACACAATGCATAAATTATTAACATGATTTAATATTTTGCAAATACTACTATATTATCATCATAATCAGGAGCACTCAAATTTGTGGCTGCACTATCTATATTGTACGGTCTACATTATTGTACTATCTATATTGTACGGTCTACATTATTGTACTATCTATATTGTACGGTCTACATTATTGTACTATCTATATTGTACGGTCTACATTATGGTACTATCTATATTGTACGGTCTACATTATATCAAAAGAAGAACACGAATATTATTATGTTGTTTAATTTATATAGCATTATTACACAGTGTAGGACAAACAAAATGTAAAGGCTATATGTTGTGTACATATAGCCTTTACATTTCGTATGAACTATTGCTTAGCTGTCATGGAAAGGCCACAGGAAGTTTCTCATGCGCAGGTCATGCGCAGTAGAGTGTCACATAAAAACCACCCTCCCTAACTTATTTTCCTTTAAAGTTGAAATAAAATTTTTACTCCAAAAAAAATATGAACGTATTATTTGTGATATAGTTGTCAATATCAATGACAAATTATTACTAAGATAAGTAGTGATAATAAAAATAATTAAAAAAGAAACCTTACAATTTAATATGTCATGAACATTCCCGACTTGCACGTAAATTGTGGTTATCACTTTTACGCGCACCTGTAGCGTCGATTATACGTAGCCGGGCGATTCGTAGCGCATACGGGCGCCACGTTTACAGTCCGAAGATACACTGATGGCTGTGCCACCCCACCCGTCGCGCATCGACCGAGACGCCACCGCGGGCTGTGCTAAAATTCCAAAAATGTATAGAATATTATATCGATTATTAAAATGCACTGTTGTTATAGTCTTTAATATTATAGTTATTAATAAAAACGAGTAATTTTACTAACAATAATAGATAATCGTAGTAATAAATATATATATTTTGAAGACATTCTACTTTAGTCGTTCGGTTTAGTCGTAACTTGTTAAAAATAAATCTCAAGAATTAACATTAAGCTATAAATTTATTTAGAGAATTGTCATCTGTCGTGTACGTCGAGCAAATGAAAAAATGTAAAAAATAACGTAAATACTTCTTACAAGTTACTTCTGGTGAATTGCAGAAGAATTGGTTCTGTGCTTCCATTTATTACATCATCGGAGAGTTCGTAACGCTCAACGGGGTCGCGATAGTCATGTGTTTGTGCATAAAATCGATCAGTTGGAAACTATTTTATACAATCTAATAGCAGTTAAATACTTATTAACACAAAGTATATTTTTGTAACTGTTATAGTTCTTGTTGCATTGCAGCTGAATTTTACAGGAAGGACCTGCGACTTCGCTCTGGCTCACATAGATAAATCCTTTCGCGTATTGTGGGGGTGGAATAAGAAGGGGCAACACGCCTGCATAACAAATGATTGTGTTGTGTCAATGCACAATCGTATTATTTCGTACGCGTATTTAGTCAGCGACCGCGTATATAGTCAATATTTTGCTGCCTAAATTCGAGGGCGTATTTAGTCAGCAAAATGTTGTAACAGCTTGTTTATATTACGCGTTTGAGATGCATTAACTGTGTGTCTCAGCTCTGAAAATCAATTAGAATCAACTGTTTAAGAACGAATAAAATTTTTCGCAAGTGAAGTATACGCAAGAGCGCTAAAGCGATAAACAAGTATTATGATTGGCTGGATACTGTTTCACTTGTCGTGGCGATGGGGGTGAAACCAGGAGAAGCCAATTGAACCAAAGGGGAATGCCCTTTGCCACACCTCTTATAAGAAGAGGGGGCTAAATAGCAGGAGGAGGAGACGCTCTTGCGCATGTGGCAAGGGGCGAGGATGCCCTCACCCCATTGCCTATCCTAAAGTTGGGGGTTGTCATGTGGTGCGGGGCAACCCTGCTGTGAAGGAGATGCCAGTCCCTTTGAGGTGCCCTGATGATTTGTTGTTCCTGGGTACCTCATCAAAGGCGGAACTGATGGCACTCGAAACTGGTTTTTGTGGGTATTCGGCACTTTAATATGCCGCGCACCGCACACACCACTGGTCCCAACCCTCGGCTGGTGTAGGTGCGCAAATGTGTTTCCCCGCGTCCATAAAAAAAGGATTGGACTCCTAAAAAAATCCATACGTTAAATTCTTAGTAGTGAATAAAATCCAAAAAATGTAAATGCAAGTTATTTACATTTTTTTAATTTTACATTTCACGACAACCATCTACTCTTCGGTCATTAGGAGCGTTCGAGTAGTTACAACATTAGCACGGCAGCTAATGGGCCCTCCCGTCGTAATTTTTATGGCGAAAAAAGATCATTCAACTTTTCGACTTATTTTTGAATTTCCCAACAATTGGATTTTGTTTCTACAGGGCTATTTAATATGAATGAATTACGAAAAATTTGGCTTAATGTAATTTAAATTTTAAAGTGATTTAGATAGTCTTTTGTTGGAATAGGCTTTTAATGGCACGAAGTTCTTTATCACATGATGGACGGAATGGGACGAGTTCTACATTTTACCAGATGACTCATTGAGTACTTAACAAATTGATGTATTTAGTTTGCGCGAATGTCACTCATTACAGTAAAACTTTTTTTATCGCGGTTTATTTAATTATTTAACTGGCCTGACGTTTCAGAGGCTTTACAGCGCCCTTGTCACGGCTGGACTGAGAGAAAAGATGATGACTTAAGAAGTGGAAAAATTACAAGACTTGACTGTGCAGTAATCATAAGTTAATGTATAGCAATAAAATATATAGAATATATAGAAGTTATACTTACAAGCTTTTCACTCGTGAAAGTAACTCCACCGAACAGGCGTCATGCCCTCAAGTTCTTGAGTATGCGAAACGTTTTGAGTTAAGTGGAATATACTTCTTTCTTCTTTTTTGCTGTCGCCGGGAAACGCATTTACGCGCCTTAACTGGCTCTTCGTTGGGTCCAATGGTGTGTGGGGCTCGCGGCAAATCTTATACCGTATACCCACAAAAACTACCGCGAGTGCTATCATTGTCACCTATGGTGAGGTGTTCCGGAACAACAAATCATCAGGGCACCTGAACGGCTCGGTGGGACCGACGCCACTTCACAGATGGAGTTATCCCACACCACAGTACAACTTCACTAAGTTTTGGACGGTGCAATGGGGTGAGGTTCCCATCTACGTCCCTTGCTCCGTGCGCAAAAGCGCCGCCTCCTTTTACTCATTTGTCCCCTCTTCATAGAAGAGGTTTACAAAGAGCTCCCGCCTCCTCGATTCAATTGGCTTCGACCAAAGTGTCTGGGATCACCCCGTGCAACAGAGCCCCATCGCCACACGCCACAAAATATACTGCCTTAGTGTAGTATACTTTAGTTTTAGGGTCATAGCAGTTATATCTTAATGGGTATAGTTACCAGGAGTATTGATTTAATTACATCTAATCAAGCAATGAGAACTATTTAGGACTACCGACGTTCACTACTCTCCGCATATACGTTGCTCTGTTTCACCAGACAATATACCACTGGCTATGCAAAGATAGCCGTCATAAAGGCAGTATCATATGAACGATTAGTATCCCTCCTGTGATGATGTCCCAAAACGAGAGCATTCAGAAATAGCACTACGTGTTACAAAACTCTTCAAGTTTTTAGCTATAAAACACTTATTTCTTGCGCGATAGACATCTCTCCAGGAGTGCTTCCGTTACGTCACTTATCGCACGGATGAGACGGTTGCGTCACTTATCGTGCGGATGTGACGGTTGCTTCACTTATCGCACGTCACACACTTGAAGCGCCTTCATTTCCTAGAGTGTTCGCACCCCTTCTGCTATTCTTATACGATTTGTCGCTATTTTATAAATGTTAACACATGCGTGTTCTATTCGTAAGTAGACGAGAGGGTGGCATGCTGCATTTCATCACAACCTGTGATGTAATTCTTGCTCTCAGAATATCGCCACAGAAGTGACAGCTATATTGTCGCGTTTCATGTGGCCTGTGATTTTCCCGGGGTCTATTACAGGCAAGGGGGTCGGAGGAGAATACGTCTGTACAATTATATGGATGTTAATGGGCGTCGCTAGACATCAAAAGTCCTTGCTCGCTCCTTGCTATCCTAGTAGCCCTGGTGTATTAGGAAGGTACCTCTCGTTCATAATGGAGTCATGAAACGGTGGCTATGCTGACGTGTGTTTACTGGAAGGGAATGTGTAAGGCTACTTTTATATGGATGTTTATGAGCGTCGAGGTTAAGGCTCTGTACTCTCGTTTCCCCTGCATAATATAAAAGTGCATATATTCATGCTTCAAACGTTAGT
>JAFELO010000510.1:129076-201297 GCA_017140195.1 Eumaeus atala
CCTTTTTATGACTACCGACGCTCATGCACATCCACATAATTACTATGCAGATGCGATGCCCTTCTTCTCACCCCTACCTCCCCCCACCACAATAGGCCATCCCTAAATTATTATTTTTTTCGAATAAACTTTTAACATTATTTAAAAGGAGCAATAATATAATTAATTATTTTGGATAAACATTATTTAGTGGATAGTGTAAATAAAAACAATTAGAGTCAATGCAGTATTCATGGATTTGCAGATGCCAACCTTAATGGACGTTCTAAATGACTGCGCCGAGATGATTTCTCATCAATATGTATGAGTGTTTTAATCTACAATCGATGAATGCATTATGTGATATAAATCGATGTTCAGGTTTTTATAAAGAGGGATTAGGCACTATATTGGCTTAGTGGATTTTGAAATCATAATTTTATTTTTTATATTATAAGGTGGCAAATGAGCATTGGTGGGCATTGGTCCATAGGCCATATGCAGTCGTGTTGCTCTCCTCGTCTGCACTATAATGAGCCGCCAAAAACTCATGAAACATGACAGCAGATTTGACACTTTGCGGCTGTGTTATGTTAGCGATAGATCCCTAGACGTCCTGGATAAGTCTGGCTGCATTCAGCATGACACTACCACTTACTAAAGATGTTTATTAAAGGAGGTTTGTATTTTTAGGAACTACTTTGTGAGCCTGCTGGGTCCTTTACTGTAATACGTCAAACAAATATGCGTGCTTTTAAATTCTGATGGATTATTAGAACCGCCTGAAAGAGCGTGAGCATAGAAACAGGTACATTGTTCATCGTCGGAGGAATTATAACGAGAAATGGCTGATAGAAGGGGATCGAGAGTACCTACGTTATAACGAGAAATGACTGATATAAGGGGATCGAGAGTACCTTCGTTATAACGAGAAATGGCTGATATAAGGGGATCGAGAGTACCTACGTTATGACGAGAAATGGCTGATATAAGGGGATCGAGAGTACCTTCGTTATAACGAGAAATGGCTGATAGAAGGGGATCGAGAGTACCTACGTTATAACGAGAAATGACTGATATAAGGGGATCGAGAGTACCTTCGTTATAACGAGAAATGGCTGATATAAGGGGATCGAGAGTACCTTCGTTATAACGAGAAATGGCTGATGGAAGGGGATCGAAAGCATCTACGTTATAACGAGAAATGGCTGATATAAGGGGATCGAGAGTACCTTCGTTATAACGAGAAATGGCTGATATAAGGGGATCGAGAGTACCTTCGTTATAACGAGAAATGGCTGATATAAGGGGATCGAGAGTACCTACGTTTGCTTTCTGAGGGTATTTATACCTTGAAGTTGGCAAGCTCAAAGCTTTATGATAAGCGAGTTATCTTCTAAAAGTTATTTGAATTTATTTTCCTCTAATTTTTTATTGTTGCTTTTAATTGTTGAGATACCATTTTCGGTAGTATACAAGTAGGCATGAAGAATTCTCTAGAAGACCTTTCTCTGGGCTTCATCGGCAGTCAGTCTATGACACAGAAGCGAATACTTTTAAAAAGAAGATGAAGGGCGATACATTCCAAGGTTGTGCAGTTGTCTGTTTGATGTCAATAATCCGCTGTCCATAGTCTCAAATATTTCTTCTATTTTATTCGTTCATATTTATAAATAATATAAGCCCACTACAATAAAACTACTTGAACGGAATCTATCGCGGTTTATTTAAATATTTCCCTAGCCCGACGTTTCAGAAGCCTTACAGCAACCATGGCCAGTCCACCCGTGACTATGGTTGCTATAAAGCTTCTGAAACGTCCGGATAGTTAAATAATTAAATAAACCACGATAAAATTCGTAAAAGTAGTTTTATTGTAATAAGTAACATTCGCGTAGACTTAAGGCATCAATAAAATAAACCCCTGAATGAACTGTACCTAACATGATAATAATTTTATTTTTGCGTTCGTTGTAGTTTGGTAATTCTCACTTTTGTAATGTATATTAGGGGGTATTCACAGTTCGGTCACATCACAATACACGTTTGAATGACAGTATATTCTGCAAGTATGCAAGTATGATAAGCTACAGGACAGATCTCTGCCAAGCTCGGGACAGCTAGTACGCTCGATATAAACAACTGCCAAATTGGAATGTAAATTCACAATTCATAACGCTATCGTTTCTCTCATGAATAATGAGCTACGACTGCCGTTTCATGAAAGTAATCTATGACGAAAAATTCCAGTTTCTAGAAATAATCTTAGGATAAGCAGGGATTAATTTTGTTATCGAAAAGGTCTCTTCATATTAAAATTCAATTTTATGGAGGAGGTACTTGATTCGACGAGATTTATTATTTAAAGGTAAAATAAAGCCCATGACAGATGAAGAATTAGTTGTAATTTACCTCTTATATTTTATTATTTTTATGACATTGTAACATTTTGAAACGTAATATAATTTTGGAAATTTTATTACCACACTACAACGAGTTAATTATTTATTTCCATATTTTATTATTCACACTGTAATCCGTTCAATAAATAAAAGTCAATAATATTTTTTTATTAATAATGGAAAATTAAAATTGTATGTGAGATTAGTAATAATCCTTGTAGCAGACTTCGGCTTTCGGCGGCGGTGGCATTCAATAGAGAGACGTGCTAGTTGCAGGACATTATATCGGGGACAAGTGTTTTTTGCATATACAAGTACACTCTCTATTCCCTAATTCTCCTGTTCCACCCTACGGCTAGTACCGTTACTTGTTTTTTTTTGTTGGTTAAATTCGTGGCGCCCTCATATAGAAAGATAAGTTTCGTTTGAGAGATAAAACACGCCGTGAAACTACATACACAAAATAAGTACATTTTTTTTTTATTATTTAAAAACATCAATCATGTCCAATTGAACTATTAAAAGTTCAATTGGACATGTCTAATTTAGTCTACAATTTTCTTCTTAAAATAAAAGACAGTAGTGTATTTAAAGAGCCAATAACAAAAGTTGTACAATCGGTAGTAGGTAGGCACCCCATCTATCTCGGTACTTGTTTGTTATTTAATATTACTTTTTTAATAGCTGACCCGGGAAATGTTGTTTTGTCATATAAACTATTTATAGGTAATTTTTTGTATAAATACTGTCCAAATATTTGACAACCTTTATCACTTCTCCTAAGTGAGTATGAATGGTAGATAGTAGCTGATTCTCAGACTAAGTGAATATAAAATTTGATGAAAATCGGTAAATCTGTCGGTGGAGTAAGAGAACTAACGTACATATAATGTACACGAGGGTTTCGTTTATAATATAGTATAGGAGAACGAACGAGCAATAGACTTTTGTCGACTACCGATGCCCCTGGACGTCCACATTCTTGTTCGTTGCGTTGCGCGTCTTCCTCCTCCCCTACAACGGCCCAGGTATTATATCATAATACCTTTCAAAATGTTTAAGATAGTCCAATACTTAGTACCATATGGTAGTCCTAATGGTCTTAAACTTAAGGCACAAATTACATATAAGAATAGTGAACTTAAAACGAGTATTAACCAGATTGTGCGAACAAATTTGACTTTTTTTATGGTATAGGGGGACAAACAAGAAATTGGAGCCCTTCAACGACTACCCACGCCCATGAACATCAGAATAATGATTTTGCCAATGCGTTACCCTCCTTTTCACGTCCTCCCCAATGGGCCACCGGCTAGTCACGAACCGCATGAGGCGGGACACCGTAGATGTCACTGTACGGCGGTATCAAGTGAGCGAGAAGTACCTCCGCAGTCGTGTCGGCCCAATCCCGCTACAATGCAGCATGGCACTACCTCCTATTAACAAAAGGCAATAAAGGAACTGTCTCTTAAACTTATGGCATCGTTCTTAACATTATCATAGAGGTATATGTAGCGCCACCGGCTGCCGATCTGCTCAGAACGCATCGTCGCTAGTCAGAGATTTAGTGTTACTATTTGATAGTTTTAGTTTTGCAGTTGTCAACTGAATTGATAAGTTTGTGGCTGATAAATCACAGTGTAGGTACCCACCGCAACAGAGAGTTGTAGTCTTCTGCAATAGCATCATTTTGCACTACTAATTACTACTACTACTAGCACAGCGAGATTCTAAAAGGCGAGCTTTGAAGCAAGGCACAAGAAAATGTGGATCGTTTCGAGTTTCCGCAGCCTATCCTTGATGGTAAGGACTGCCACCGCAGTGGTTTCATTAGGTAAGAATCCCACGTAAACCGGTGGCCGTTCCCCCATGACAACTCCGGATTTCTGTTAAATGTTTCCTTTGCCAGAAACAAATACCTACCGCGCCAGATTTCTTCTAGTTTACCAAACGCCAACTACGCTCTTGTGTGTTTATTTCACGTTGTAAAAATTCACCGCAAATGCATTCATGATTTTCCATAACTCAAGTTCACTATTCGCCCGAAAATTTCAGATAACAATTTTAATTAAAACAAAGTTAGGCATAAATTTTTGAGCGTTGTTTCAGTGCGAGCGAGTAGTTACTTCTACGTAGCATAGACATTTCTTCAATAAGTACGAGAAGATATAAATTGTACATTAACTTTCTTCAGGTATTGTTCGTTTACAACTTTAACAACTACAATAAATGACTCTAGCAAAGAAAAATTAAGTAACTATTTATTTCACAATGAACACATGATATGACTATTTTGAGAAAGGAAAAAGTGCAGAATACCTACTTAGTTATTGTTTGTATAAATTATAGCATAAAGCAGGTAAGCTTTATCTCCAGGCGAAGCCAATTGAACTGCATCTCATAATCTCATGATCTTTACATCCCTCCTATAAGAAGAGGGGGCAAAATATGAGGAGGAGGAAGCGATCTCGGTACCAAAGAGCAACAGGAGGCGCTTTTGCGCGCGGAGCAAAGTTCTGTAGTACGGGGCAACCGCATTTGTGGAGGTGGAGCTGGTCCCACTGGTGACACTCGCGGTGGTTTAGAGCACAGGGTAACAGGAGGAGGCGCTATTGCGCACGGGGCAAGGGGCGAGGATGGGAAAAGTGCAATGGGGTGACATTGCACTGTCCCAAAGTCGGTGGGTTTGTCCTGTAGTACGGGGCAGCCCCATCTGTGGAGCAGGAACTACCCGCGATCATCTTCATTATTTTTATTCAAAATATTGAGGTCCCGACACACAACCCTCACAACACCCAACGGTATATCCGACTATACAAAGTCGGTGAAAAGCTAAATACTACGGTTAAAATAGTACGCGATTAAGTCCTGTTTACAGTATAAAAATAAGCTAAATCAAATTCTTCTTTTACCTGATAATGTATTTCGCTACGTATGTATAAAATAAATAATGCGTGTCTCGTGACCATAAGGTATAAACTTCCTTTACATTTCTCTCTCTCTGTCCCAGCCGTCCAGACCCAAAATTCCAGCATTCCACCTCCAAATAAGCCCGAACATCAGGAGTATATTTTATTATAATGAAAATTCATATTACTACTATTGTATAAAAATTAGTAATATCCATAAAAAAATATTAGAAAGCTAAGATATACTCTATTACTCAACATTTCTATTGCTTAAAAGAAAGAGCTTAGTAAATTACTTGTTGCAATGATATCCACCTTGGGCTAGTTACTTTACGTAATTAATGAAAATTAAAAAAATATAACATTCTTAGTATTTCACAAGTTTATGTTTTGTAGGAACTATTTTAACAAATAATAAACAGAGTAGTTTTTAAACGCATTTCAACTCCAGAAATGCTGAAGAAGAAAGAAGAAATGGTGTTCGTGTAAATCGAGCCTTAAAAAAATTAGATTCACTATATTATACCTAGCCTGAACATATAGAATATATACAATTTGAACTAAAATATATTAAGTTTAAGTCCATATGAAGCTAACATTTTTATACGGTTATTCTGTTTTCTCATATTGTGTTTTCTCATTTTGGCGCTAATACAGTATACATCATTTTGCGATATTAAAATGCAGTGGGGTGATAAAGAGAATAAAATCGCTGTGATTGCATTAAACAAAGTTGGTATGTAGCCAAATGCAATTTTTACAACTCTCCATGCACTTAGTATTAGTCAAACGTTTATGTACCAGGCTATTAATACGTACAATTAAGCTTCCTCTGTTTGGGACGAGAAAGATTTGGCCGTCCACGTAGTATTCGTACGAAAAAAGGGGTGAAAGCAGTTAGGGAAATAATTTGAAAAAATCCTGTCCGAGAGCAAAAGATCTCTGGAATAATCTCGGGAAATAAATATGGCACCTAAAGCCATGTTGCGTATTTATAGAGATGACTTAGGACTTGCAGCCTATAAGAGACGCACTGGCCATTTCTTAACTCATAAATTAACGATGAATAGGGTGGTAAAATCGAAACAACTTTTGTAGCTATATGCAAAGGGTGGCCACAGTAAAATTTTAAACCCATGGGAGCTTTTTATAATTGAGCTACATTTGAACAAAGAAATTACCGTATTTGGGCTCCACAAAAGCTTTCCAATTTCACAATTAGTCGACAGAGACGTGGGCTTTACCCGAATTTATTGATAGTTTGGTAGGGTGCTAACTATGAAGAACTGATTGAGCCATATTTTTGTAAAAAAAAATATTTTTGTAAAAAAAAAAAATCGGCACAAGTGTATCAAGATACCATCCCTCAGAAGGTAGTTAAGCCCCTTAATAACACCATGTTCAATAACTAAATATAATCCGATTCCGCCAAGACTTGGTACAAGATAATGAAACTCGATCCATCCAATCTTAGTTAAAATGTACGTTCCACGCTTGATCAGAGCCGAAGACTACCCTTTATCTAGTCCCGACCTTAATCCACTGGATTATTGTTTACGGTAAGTTTTAGAGAAAACAGCTTGCCCAAGACGTAATGATAATTTGGAGTCCCTACACCAATCCATAAGATTGGCAGTGAAGAATTTCCCCATGAGAAAAATGCGTGCGTGCATCTATTGATAACTGGGATCAATGTATAAAGGACTGGTCGCAGCCGATGGACCACTTCGAATAAGCTTTTTATATTTTTAATTGTTCTATATTTGTGTGTTAAACTAAATCACGTATAAAAATAATAAATGTACAATATTTATGGCAAGATTTTATACAATATGTTCAGAAACAGATTTGGATCCACATAGGTTTCTCAAAACCTGATGATGTTTTCGAGAAAAACAGGAACTAGATTCATCCGGACTATAGTGATTTTACAAATTTTATGATTCTTAGAGTATAACATTTCAATGAAAACTCCAACGAGAACTGAAACACACCAATTCGGCTTGTCGGATCCTTTAACAATATATTAGTTTATTACAATTATTATCTAAGACTGGTGTGCCCCTCTGCTGGGTATAGGACTCTCTACTCCCTATCCACGCATCTCCGTTTAGAGCTAGATAGGGCCAATCCTTCCCTTACACACAAAAGTAAAACCTGGATACAAAGGCAGCGACTAGCTCTGTTTGCAAAAAATGTTTACTGTTCAGCAATACGAATATATAACCTCATGCTGTTATGGTACGACACTTGCTGACTTCATAAATTGCTCGTATTTATTTGAGTCATTATTGGAAAAATTATATATTAAAATCAAAGAATTTTTAAATGACAAATTTTAATAAAGAATAAACTAATTTTACTCGGGCTCTAAATATTTACATGTTATATTCTTATTTTTCTGACCAGAAATGTCTATAAACTTCATTAATTGATAAATTTAATGCTATATTAATTAATATTGACATAGAAGATAATACTCTATTATTATCTATATTATGCTTAACCCATTAGGGAGCTGGAGTGATTGCGTTGTATTTATATTATGAATTATGAAAATGTCTCAAATGAAGAGAATTGTGTTAAGTATTAATAATAACATAAATGGAATTTATAGAATACATTTAATATTTAATATTTCAATTAATAACATATAAAACAAAGCAATATGTAAATGCAAATGAGTGAATGTGTCTGTTAAACATTTGCATGCTTCAATGGCAGAATATGTTGGAGATTGTACCAACTAATTGATCCACCTAGCTATGTGTCCATATTCGAAGTTGTCTTTCTTTATCGAAGGAATCCAGCTCATCTCTACTACATAAGAATAAAATTGTGGTCTTAATCATATTTTGCATAGCAGTTGAAAGTAGCAATGAAGCCTATTGCTGATTAAAGACGTAACAAATTATCCACACCATGAGAAGTTATACAAGTGCGTCGCCCGTCCTTACTTCGCCCCCTAGTGGCCCATCCCTTTTACAAATAGCATAAAGTATGATCATCATGTGACTAAGGAAGTTCATTTTATTGCATCATAGAGCTGTCGATAATACATTTTATTGCATCATATAGCTGTCGATAATAATACGCGATGTTTTTGCATAGGACAAGGGGCCGAACAAAGCGCGAGTATTTTAATGACTACTATTATTCAATGGGCCACCTGAAACTCGCTAACCGCACGAGAAACGTCATCATAACCTTCACTTTGCGGTGGTATCGTATGAGTATGAGGTACTTCCACAATCATATAGGTCCAAGCCGGTTGCAATGCATCGTGACAGTACTTTTACAGGAAGAAACTAGCAATTTTTTTCATACCGTACGCCTGAAATCTTTTTCTGGAAACGTCTAAATAGCCTTATACCTGTGATATAGTTTACATATACACTCATACAGTGGAATTAGATATTTTGCGTCACAACGATAAGTCATAAAGGCTTTGAACAAAACCCGTGCGCTGAGGTTTCGTATTGCTCCTATGAATAAAATGTGGGAATTTAAAAGTTTAGTAGAGGAACAGCATTGTATTGTTTGTGGCATGAGTATAAATTCAAAAGACTCGGAAATATGTGAAGCTTTTTGTTTTGCGAAAATTTTAAATTCTCTGCTTGCTTATTTAAAGTTTCGCGAGATTTCGTGTAGTCCGAATGCATCATTTTCTTCTACCACACTAAGGATAGTAAGCGTCACGCACTGGTACAACTTGTACACGTAAATAAGCAGTGTAATTCGACACGCAGTGTTGCTGTGCCTTATATTTTATTACATATTTTTATATTTTTGAAATAGCAAGTATTTTTTCTAACCAGTATAGCGTGAAAGTGGAGTTTAGAGATTTTTTTTATGATCTGCCAATTTTAATAGAACAAGAAGGATAGGGGAAACACTCACTGCGCATTCAGAGCTTTGGTGTCGTGATGAATAGTTTCAAGGTAAACTAAGGTTCCGCCCCGGCTTCGTCCGTGAATATTTTTTTACATCGAAACCTTCCTGGGCAATTGCTATCTATTTATTAAGAGGCGCCATATTGATAAAGGATTGTCATCCTATTGTAAAACTTTTTATAAGTTTTACTTTGTGCACGTAAACTAGTTATAATTAGGGTTATAACAAGATTACGTGCAGAAAAAAAGATAGTAAAAATATTTTTTTTATGAAAGCCATGTATTTCTTTCAATACTGTAGTTATACAAAATTGCACCTTTACTTCACATATTTTTTTTATCCACTCCAATCGATCCAAACGATATTTAACACTCGCGTGTTAAATATCGTTTTTAAGTTGTGAATTTCAATAATCATAGGATAACCTAACAAGATGTTAAATCTTCCGAAGTCACAGTTCCGGAGTATCAACTAGTTTAAAACAAGTTCAATCACTTCGAATTCAGGTCGCTAATAGATAATATAAATTCTGGCATGTGTCCAAAAGATCAGCGATCCTAAAAATTGTCGAGAAAATCGTTTACCGTGGCACCGGCTGGAGAGCTATTCCTGTGGAGATAAATTATTAAACTCCGAAAAATTCTACTCCTCAATCTTTAGTTGAAGATGCATAGAATTATAATGGCATTGGGGCGACGAATCTGAATATTATTTTGTGCTTGTGGCGGCATCATGAGAGCGAAAGCTACCACTCCGATTGCGGAGACCCAATTTGCCTTGTATTAGAACATTATAGTTAGTCTTCCCATAAATAATGTTGTAATAAAAAAAATACAAAAATATTACATTTGAATTTTGAATTTGTCATTTTTACCTTTCATTTTGGCGCCAATAAATTGTAAACTATTTTGCGATATTAAAATTATAAAGAGAACAGAATAGCTGTGATTGCATTACATTAATTATGTATGGAGCTAAATGCAATTTTTGAAACTCTACATAAATGTGGTATTAGTTCAATCTTTGTGTTCTGGTCTGCTAAAAGGTACAATGAGTATTCCTCTGTTTGTGGCAGAGAAAGATTTGACCGTTGTGGAAATAGTGTAAACAATATTTTCTTATTTAAGTTATAAAATGAATTTCCACCAAGAAGTGACAATACATTAAATGACACAATAAAATATATTTAAATTGAAAAATAAATTGATAGGATTACCATCGTTAGTTCAAGCTTGCCAGTGTGATCCCGTTGATTGTCACTAACTGTCTCAAGCAGTAGATTATAATAAAACACCTTCACGGTGTTATATTACCATATTTTCATTCCCTTCTTTTATAAAAATAACGAAATTTAATTTCGACCAACTTCCCTGCGTCATATTGACATTTAATTTATTCTAAATTAGCCCGCCGTCACCAGAGCCCGTGCAAATTTTGTCATTAACCGGGATCATTAGTTCGAAAATTAAAATGTGACAGTCCGTTAGGAATATCTCTGACGTTTTTGTATTGTTATAGTGACATTGGATGATCTCTTAATCTTCGTCTATTTTGTTTTTAATTCACTCCAATTCTAACGCTAACGCATAAATAAATTGAATTTGACGTTAAAATTGATTTAAAAAGGTAAGGAAGCCCACTAGTTAATACAAATATCTAAGAATCAATTTCACCACGTAAGATTTAATAAATACGATCACAAATCATAAATCTTCGTAACTTGAATCCGGAATTAAATACGCGGCAGGTGCTCGTCGACGTTTTCAACTTTGAATTTGTTAAAATTGATCGATGTCATACAATTTAACAAATTAATTTACTTGGCTCTCGTTGATCGGATACTGTCATGCTGTGGTGATAAGGGCTTCGTAGCTGGTGTGACTTTATGAAATAATATGTGGCACGCAGTTAGCCCGCCTGGGATGTGGCGTGAAGCACATCTTCTGAGTAATGTGATAATATGTCTATGTGTGATACATATATGCTTAGTGTCCTATAGCTGCGTATGACCATAGCAAAGGGCTAGGTTAGAATAACTTCTGCACTCTTAGTGACCTAGGCCAGGTGTTAAGCCAGCCCCTACCATGGTACAAGCCGTGTCGTGGCGGTGGGGCTAGGTAACCGAAGATGAACCCAGACGCCTTGGCGAAGCCAATTGAACCGAGGGGGCTAACCCATAAACCCCTCTTATAAGAAGAGGGGACTAAAGAGCAGAAAGAGAACTCTTACGCCCTTTGTACCCCTCTTATGCGTGTAGACTAAAGGACAGGAAGAGAAGACGCTCTTGTCTACGAGGCAAGGGGCGAGGATGGAAATCTCGTCCCATTGCACTGTCCCATAGTTGGTGAGGTTGTCCTGTGGTGCGGACAACTCCATCTGTGGAGGCGGTCGGTCCCTTAGGGGGTTGACTAGCCGTCGAGGTGCCTTGATGATTTGCTGTTCCGGGGCACCTCAACAAAGGCGGCACTGGTGATACTCGCGGCGGTTTTTGTGGGCACTATAACGTGCCGCGAGCCCCACACACCACTGGACCCCACTCAGGGCCAGTGAAGGCGCGTAAATGCGTTTCAAAAAAAAGTGTCATTATTATAGTTGTTACATACAAACTATGATATAATATTTGATCTTAAATGGCCACACATCATTTTGTGAACGTGTGAAATTTTTACTGTTGTAAATGTATACGGACACCATCAGAATTTTAGAAGCAAGCGCTTTTAAAACAGCTGAATACTGATTTCTGCATCCTTGTTTGCCTTGAATTTTTCATCGTATTTCTTCGCCACGTGAATATGTGTAATTTATTAGAATAGAATTATTTTTAAATGTGTATGTAACAAAATACGTGCAGAAAATTTATTCAGCCTGATTCTTCGTTTTTTTTTCATTTGATTACAAAAAGTTGGGAAATAATTCAGTTTATATAGTGCGTGTTTTATTAAACTATGGATATAACTAATATTTTATTACGACTACACTTATCTGTATACATTTTTAGGGGCAAGCGAGAAAACCAAAGCCCTTTGATATAGATTTCCCCTCACTTACTACATGCAATATTAGGGATAGTATGCGTCTATTACAGGATGACATAGATTAGCTTCTGCAAGATTTTGTTGTCGAAACCTTTATTGTGCCTATTAACAGGAGACTACCTGAGATTATTTACAACTCACGCTACAGTTAAGTTCAATACCAACACGGTGATGGAAAAGTAGCTTTCTTGCGATAAAGTTGTTTACTAGTGCTTAGTATAAGCTTGATATTTACTTATTCCATTACTGTGGAAGCAACAAAATGTTGCTAAGGCGGTCTCAAGAGAACCAATTATGTTACGTAATACATTTTATTGCGCAGATAATATTGAATATACGATTAAAATCGAAACGATAAATAATATTGCCTAACAAATACAACAATACGGACTGATCAGTGCTTAGAGTATGATTGAAGTAAAGACTTGATTTGGTTATTGAGACTATGAACTGCACAATATTTTGTATAAAAAATACGAGTTTCATACGACTGTACTAAAACTTAATACCAACTTATGTAATTTTTTTTTAATCACCGGCTAAGAGAGGTGGAAAAAATGTGTGATTGCATATCTCTTTCTCGCCTCTATAATAATATACGAAACGTAATACTTCTGTCTCTTTTTTATCTTCACTTATTTATAATATCGTCTTCTCAACTTTCGTTGTCCTCATTTAGGTTACACTCCCGTCACGCATTCGCTAGCTTCCTCCCCAAGGCAAGCATGCAAAACGAAAACTGTTCTTAAAACAAATGCCCTTTTGGGCAATAAAATATAGCACAATATTGAATATTAATCCTAGGCGGTAAATAATCTTAATAATTAAAATTAATCGACTAGGCGACGCCTTAGAAAGCATAAAGAGTATAAATATTTTATCACGAGCCTATATCATTTCTGAATGACAGTTGAATGGGGCAGGTGTTGGTAGGTAAGCTTTTTTCATATAACACTGTCGTATCATGACGCAACTGCTGTCGCTTTTCTTGCGGGTTTGTGTGAGTTTTGGATGACCCATACGTTAGGGATGAAAAAGGCAAGGCCTTTTCTCATCCAAAGACCATTTCTATTCCCTACCCCGTCTCTCATTTGCATTAGGAACAATTAAAAATATTTTACAAATTTATTAATAACTCAACGACAACAACACATCCTCACGTCAGTAGATACTAGCAGTAAGTAGTGGTCGGTTAGTTATATCACCAATTCGGACCCAATGTCAGTCACGAAAAAAACCCTGTAACAAAAGAACACCATTTTTAATTACTTATGTCAAATTATGGACACCGATTAATTAAGAAAATAAATGTCAGTCCCTAAAATATTATCAGACTCATAATTATTTGCAACTTGAACATTTAAGTCGAGCTGGGGCTGGCAAATTAAAAGGACTTAGAGCTGGCTCAACGGTGACATTGATTGATACAGATTCACCATGGCAACTGTTGCTTCTCAAACATTATTTCTCACTACTCTTAGTTGGAAAAATTATCTTCAAAAGAGTTCTTTTAGACCAAATAAATCTAGCGATATAATATGTGTATAAAAAAACTCAGAGATTTCAAAATATTTTTTTTTTTTAAGAACAGTGATTCATTTTATTTAATTATTTTTTTGTCTACTTTAGAAAAATATGCAGTTTTTAAACGAAACACAAGCCTTTTCAGATTTATGTTTTTTACATTATTCTCTTTTTAATAGCTTTTTGTCATCATTAAAGTAGACAAATTATTGTCATGTATGTGCACGAGCTCGCGAGTGCACTTATTTGTGTGTATATGTGTGTGTGTGTGTGTGTGTGTGTGTGTGTGTGTGTGTGTGTGTGTGTGTGTGAGTTTGTGTATATGTGTGTGCGTGTGCATGGAAGAATTGTATTTACTTATATGTTACTGCTTTTTATGATACTGATGTCTAAACAACGTTCTTTTTTTTATTTTTTATTACAATAAAATTACTTTCACGGATTTTATCGCGGTTTATTTAATAATTTAACCAGCCCAACGTTTCAGAAGCTTTATAGCAGCCATGGACACGGGCAGACTGAGATGTTGTATTAGAACTACCCGAATAATTATGATTATTTAGTTGCTTTGATTAACGCTAACAGTACTTATTATATCTTGCTGTCTTGAGGTGTTACATTTGTTTTTGATTTGATTATATTTGGGTGGTTTTTTAGCATTTATTCAGTTCTACAAGAGGAATGTTTATGATACTTTCACAATTTTACCTAAGGATAAAGTAACCTTCTGGTTAAAGATTGTTCTTTAACCATCGAATTAGTTTAATCTCCAAAATTCAATTTACTCCAAAATAATTAGATATGAAACACTGACGTATTACAAAATCTGCGGCCCGTGAGAATGCTGAAGTTGGCCCCTGCCATTACATTAGATTTGATAAAGCGCAAATCTTCACTAGGCAACACTGATTCCTTCCAAGGATGATCCGTGGGACTATTGAAATTAAAAAACATCCAAATTTCAATAGAGACGATGGCTGGGTTCTTTCTTCTGCTTAGGACCCAGTGGTAAATATAATCAGATCAAAAAGTAAACAACACCTTAAGACAGCAAGATATAATAAGTACTGTTTACGTTAATGTGAACAATTAAAGAATCATAATTATTCGGGTAGTTTTAATACAATATGATATCAGGACACCTGTCATCTCAGTCCGCCTGTGACTATGATTGCTGTAAAGCTCCTGAGACGTTGTTAAATAAACGGCTAGTTAAATAATTGAGTAAATCGCGATAAAATCCGCGAAAGTTGTTTTATTGTAATGAGTAACAATCGCGTAAACATAAGACATCAATTTTTTTTAATTTGTGTGTTTGTTAGTCTGTCATTGTGTTTATACGGAATAATATTCGGAATGACTGTACCAATTTCGACGGCAACTTTTATTTAAATACAGAGGAATTATTTAATTTCTGAAGCCAGCATCCTTCCTTGGTTATTAACGGATGAAGCCGGACGGATCGCTATTAATCTATATAATTGATGCTTCGTAATGTTAGCAAAATATGATTATACAGGGTGACTGCTGATATATTTTTATCACATGTAAAACATTCTAGTTTGTATAGATAAAATACGCAATGGGACTAGAATTTGATATTAGTGTTACCGTAGCACTGAAGAGCGTATCGTATTGTGACGGCGCGGGGGGCGAGTCCTGGGGCCACAGTCGATGACGTGTCTGCCCACTTAGCTAATTCCGAAGCGTCGTTACTAGTGTATCTATGCATAAAATATTTTGTAAGGTACTTTAGGTAGAAACGTAGCAGCGTGTCAGCAATGCGTAGCTCGTGGCAGCTTCGCATCGCGTAGTGCCCTCTACATGCTACACGTTACATTTTATATTTGTTTTAAGCTTTATTTTCTATCGGCAGACCCTGTCGATGTGCTCCTTCTTATGTTTATGCAGATTTGTAGTGTCCTCCCCAATGACCAAACCGCTACTCATAAAGTGTACAAAGCTCGGTAGCATTGGCATCACTTTTGAGGCAGTAGTAGCACTAACTTGCTTAAAGCATCTCTCATAGTCAAGTTGAAGTAGTTAATTTCACGTCTTGAGAAAACGAATAACATAATAATACGTCCGATTCAAATAGTGTAGGTAGTTCCCATCTTACCAACGAGTAGGTTCCCTTGCCTCCTCTACCGTATTTATATTCTATACCTACACATCACACTAAGCCTGTGTCTACATCGAGCAGGATAGTAAGGTACTGTCATAATAACCCTATAATTGTTTGGTCCTGATACGTATAAAATAAAAACTCGTTGCCAGAAATATGTCAAACTAAGGAAAACATTTCATCTAATTTTATAAATTTACGAAACTAATAAAATTTATTAACTCACTCGTAAATAGAAATGGAAGTGTACACACTGGAGGAGCGTGGTGTTTGATTAAATTGTAAGGTGATCTTCCAGTAGATTGATATTAACATAACACAGTTAACTCGCACCCATATCATAGCGCCCTCGAATCATTTATTATTCTCCCTTACACCTTACCACCGTGTGAGTAATTAAAAGTGTTTTACATTTTGTCCTATTTAATTTTGAATTCTATTCTTCATCAAGTTTATCATCAGTCTATGAAGTATATGATCAGTGATACTTTACAGTGTTAATACTAATTGAATATTCACTGTATTATCTTATTTTATTCTGTGATTCTGTGTTTGTCTTCTTCTCAGCAGCACACTCTTGACCGAGTGGTAGCGGTTTTATGATGGATCGTCTACCCTGTACAATCTAACCCTCGCAATACGTCTCCACTCTTTACGATCCTTGGCATAGCGGAAACAGTGTTCGTTAGTATTGCAGCCTTCATCGAGTCTGTCCAACGCGTAGGTGCTCGACCACGAGACCATTTCCGTTGACATGGAGATACACTGCCCTACTTTTTTTCTCCTCCTCTACAATGTGCCACCGGAACTCACAAACCGTAGCAAACTAGATAGCATGGGTATCACTTTGCGGCCCTGTCGTGCGCACAGAACTCGCCTGCAATGCAGTATGCTGCTATGTTACTATATCTTACATAATGGACGCACAATTCAACCGTTTGTCTATAAGATAATTTATTATTTAATCCATGTTTATGTATGTAGTCTGCCTTGCTGAATTGTAGGCGAATTGCACCGGCACAACCGGGTGGGTACATCTCGTTCACAGGATACCATCTCAAATTGACCGCTAGGCTTTCATGTGGTCAATGTGTTTCCAGTGCCTCGGCAAAACACTTGCATAATAATTATGTGGATAGTTATAGATATCATAGTTGTCATCTGGAGGCTGTTTATCCGCCTCTACTATAAAAAACCATTGACGGATGTTATCGCGAATATCGCTCTTTACTACTGAACTAATTCAAACCTATAATTTCTTATTTCTTTCATTATCTTCACAAGGACTTTAGTATGTTCTTAGAGGCTGGAGCAAATACTTTTTGCACAACTACGCTCCGCTACACTGCTGGTGCGAGCTACTGACATTTAGTATTAAATTAAAGACTAAATTATACATGTATTATATACTAGGAATTATGGATTTTAGAACGAGTTTGTGCCATCCTGCATGCACTATGTATGGCACTACCTCCTCCTAAGCGACGGAATTGGACCGCCAAGACCGTTGAAGTTCCTCACGCTCACTTGATACCGGCCTAAAGTGACATTTTTAGTGTCGCGTTGCGTGCGGTTTGTGAATACCCATGGCCACCTGCTATTGGGATGTATTAAAGCGGATGTTCATGGGCGTGGGTAGTAGTAATAGGCTCGTTGTCCCTATTTATATAAAAAAACTAGATTTAAAGTAGTTTTTGTTTTGTCCGACGCTTCAGCTTTTGCCCGAAGCTTTACAGCAACCTTGGTCAGTCCATGGTTCCATAGTGGATAGTCCACTTGTCGTCTGACGTCGAGCTACATAAATAACATTCGCGTAAACTTAAGACATCAATATGTTTTTTCTTAATTCCACTCTTTATGGTGTTTTGTTAGGGAAATCTATTTTCCCCACTATGGTTCAAGCCTTGTCGTAGCAATAGGGCTTAGTAGCCTGGGGTTAACCCAGGCGAAGCCAATTGAAGCGAGGGGGATCTTTGCGCCCCTCTTATAAGAAGAGTGGGGCGAGGATGGGAACCTCACCCCATTGGACTGCCCCAATGTCGGTGGGGTTGTCCTGTAGAGCTAGGCAACCTTATCTGTAGAGGTGGAGTATCTGTAGAGACTTTGGGGGCTGACTAGCCGTCGAGGTGCCCTGATGATTGTTGTTCCGGGGCACCTCATCAAGGGCGGCACTGATGGTACTCGCGGTGGTTTTTGTGGGTATTCGGCACTATCATGTGCCGCGAGTCCCACACACCACTGGACCCCACTCAGGGCCGGTGAAGGCGCGTAGATGCATTTGCAACCATTGTGTGCTTAACGATACAAAAAACAAAGATCCACTGAAATCCTACGGAGTCGTCTGTCGTTGTATACTACTCACACTGTCAATGTCCTTCTAATAAATATTTTATAATTCAAGCAGCAGACCAGACCACGCGTTGCGGTGGCAGTAAAAATATTGAAATCATTAATCGAAATTAAATATAGACTATATAATAAGATATAGCTTATATAATAAAATATAGCCTATTTAATAAAATATAGCCTATATAACAATATATATATAACCTATATAATAAATAAAAAGTTGCATTTTTGTGCGAAATTTTATCGTCAGAATCACAACATCGGTCCAGACCGATATTAATGAACGACTGAAGAGCTGGCAGTTTCAGAGATTAGCTCGAAAAAACATCGCGTCATGAGATTTATATATATTATTAGATCTTCCCGTCTCGCGGTTTTACATTCTTTTTTCCAATACCTCTTTCAAAGAATTTTGAACAATATTGTTGAAGACGTCAATACTCTACACAGTACAAATAATCAAAGAAATTGTTTTATAAACATAAAGTTTCAGAATTTATGTTAAAACAAGAAGTATTTAAATAACGATTTATTGATGGATCTTAAATACTAAGCTTCGGTTTCAAACACCAAAGTTGAGGGTCGTAAGTGCGGACTCAAAAAGGATTTACCAGCTTTCCCTGCTATTGACCCTCGAATGCTTATTTGAAACTAAGTCATAATTTATAATAGTTCTAGCATATTTAAGATTAATTTTCTCAAATCTGTCAACAGTAATTTTATGAGATTGGCATAAATTACTTAAATCAATATGTTGAATAGTGACCTTTATATAAATATGTATTTTTGGCTGAAATTCTGGAGTAAATATCGCGTATCTATTGTAAAGGATATATATCTTTTTTTTCTTTTTTTAAATATTGAACCTATTGTGTGGAAACTTTATAGCTGACGGCTAAAATATTCTGGGTCTATTTGATGTATGTTATTTCACTCTGCTACTGGGTAACTAGTAGATGGAAACTTTAGCACTGCTACCTTGTCGTAGCAGATCATATATCTAGCTTATACTAACTTACACTAATTATCGCTCCCCCTTGTTGGTCTTGTAATGTTTGTGTTTTTGTCACGCTTGTTCGAGTCAGTAAATAAAATTGTGTACTAGAGAGAAATGCAGTTTGAAGCAATCATGGTATATCATCCATATCTTCTTTATCAGCCCTTCTCGGTCCACTTCTGGACACAGGCCTCTTCCAATGAACGCCAAGACAACCGATCTCCTGCTACTCGCATCCATCCCGGAACGACTACTACACGCAAGTGAATTTACTATTATTTAATAGACATAAATAGCTGAGCAGCGATTGAAGTTTTCCTGTTCTTGTTACATCGACATATTACGTAGAACTATTATTTAATGCAAACACGTACTCCTTGTACTTTCTTCTGAACAAATTCGTCACGGGTACCAAGTCAGTTTACAATATTCCCTCGGGTTCTCTGCGATCATATTGAATGGTCACAAGTAGTGGCCGCTGTCAACCCTAGAGACACAGGTGTAGCAGCAATGGGAAAATTTTGTGTGCCATTCCCGAATAAAAAAGGGAGATATTGGAGAGCGGAGTTTTTATTTAGGGTGACTTATGTTCAAAAATCATCGAATTAAACGTCAGCTGAAACCATCGCGGCGATATAAAGTGGAGAAGGGGAGAGGGTGTTAACGTCCTCCCACTTCAGGTTAACGTCCCGCTGCCTCCATTACCCCTAATTACGAGTCTGTGTGATCATTCGAAACGATTTACGAAAAATCTATTGAATGAATTTCGTAAGGAAAAAGAATTTTTAATGTTATCAGACTTTCACCGCTTCTTCATTACTATATTTACTCTTAATACTAAAGATAGGAGTGATTTTTTACGAAAATTTCAAGCATTAAAATGTAAGCTTAATATGCCAGCAGGACCGTCTAAGTGGCTCTGAAAATTATACAATTGCAAAGTAACAAAATATAAAATTTGTATTAGCATAAACTTATAATAATGTCATCTTAACCAAATTATCAATTAATTATTGTTTTAGTGTAAACAAATACAACTACATTCTATAATACGTACTCTCCCATACCAATGCGATCAATCAATCCAAAACGCCCGAAGAGAAATCAGGATTAATGACTTAACGTGCTCTCTGAACTTCGTCAAAAGGAAGTCCGAACTTCGGACAGTTCTTAGAAATTTAATAATTCTAATATCACTTTTTCGTCCGACCATGTACTCGGTCCAAGAGCCAACCAAAAACTTATAAAATCAGTACAAAACATGTGAGATGTATATCAAAACCCTAACTGTAAACAATTCATCGGATAAAATAAAATACCAATCTTAATGTAATTTGGGAATGGCAGCTGCTTTGGGATAACACAATTAAGGATCGGCATCTGTTTAACTTTATCCTGTACCTCGCTCTTATTAAATTGGTTTTGTATTACTTTCTATCGCCGTATTTATTACCTGTTTGGTTCTTTTTTATAGTAAAAGAGGCAAATGAACGAACGATGCCTTATGACGACGTCCATGTACATACACATTACTGTTGAAAAGTAGATGCGTTGCCCTCTTTTCCTCTTCCCCTCCAATGGGCCACTACCTGTTTACAATCCGCACGAAATCTTGGAGATCGAGAGGTCCTCCGCCGTCGCGCCGGCCTAATTCGGCTGCAATGTAGACGTTCTTGTCACGGTCATTATCACAATCATCATAAACAATACCCGCCATGAGTGTTAATAACAGCAATTTTATGTATTATTTAGTATTACGTAATTGTATTGAAAATAAAATAATCCTTAGCTTAGGAAATAATTTTTAGATTTTCGTTAGTTATTTGGGATGATATCCTATTTTCCGCTCCTAGTCAGGTTCATCATTGCTCTTTGTTATTAACTATATTTTTGAAGTTACACCTCTTTTGGTACGATAGGGAAAGTGGTGAAAGTAATTTATGCGCACGCACACCGTCTCATAAAACGGGTACCCTGAAGTTAGTACACATTACATAGTAGTACAGTTTACATTTTAGTTTACGTCACACCAAAGAAACACTTTTAATGCGTGTAAATACCCACTTTTTGTTTAGATAGTTCATTGGAAATATATTATTATCTTTATTTGCTACAACGTACTGTAAAACAGCGGTGTATATTTTTAAAATATTGCAACTATGTTATCGTTCAACTATGTGTATATTCGTATTTTTACTAGTTATAAAGTAAAGACAGAAGAAATAGAATAAGTTTTAAAACTCAGAACATGTAGTTTCGTACCAAAATCATATCATTTGTTGCTTACGTATCGGATGTTTTCGGCAGTAAGTCCTTTACGTGAAAACATGATCAAAAATATAAATTGACTTATAATAAGAATTAACTTTAGTTAGCCTGTGATGATGAAGCCATCACTTAAAAATCTCGAGATTTAAATAAAATAGCACTTGGTGAAGTCACCCTTAAGGAAACCGTTATAATATTTAAGTAGGCAGCAACTAATGGGATAATGGGATAAAACTATACAACCGTGATTAAATTCAACAACGACCAGTGTAGCTCCTCCCTTAGGGTCAGGGATTGGGGATCACTGAAGAGCTTATAGTTACGCCAAAGTTGAGAATATCTTCTATTCTTTGGCACCCCTTAAACGTTTCAAAATGTTTCAAGATTTAACGGAGTGTTTCAAATCACGAATTATTCAAAAGTTACATCTCCACGGGACCGACATTTGATTGACAAAAGGCTATTTCGCTTTTATAAAATTTGAGATATAAGATAGGGATAATTCATTAAAACAGTTCAATTTTTGTAAATTAATCCAATGTTGAAAGCTAATCTATCCAATTGAAAAAATCCACAATAGGATAAAAGTGCTTTGAAAAACTTGTTTCGAAACTTTGCTGTTTTTTCTCCTCCACGCATTCCTTAGACGTTTTGGTAAAATATTTGAAATAAATTTACTGTATTATTTTTTTATAGTTGTAATGGATATAATAAATACCGTCCATTAATTATAAGGATTTCAGTTTTAATTTAATATATTATATATTTTATAAAATAGCTAAATAATATAAAACTCAGCTAAAGGTTACTCACCCTCTCATCACAAAGTCTCAGAAACTACACGTTCACATGTAGCTTCAAATTTTGCATAGGGTTTTTTTCAGGACATAACTCACTTAGACGGGATTATATGAAATTTGACCAATAAGGGTGCATTTTAAGGTGGAATACGCAGGTGAAACCATGAGTGGATTCTACTATGTATCAATTTAATTCATCGATTTTAAAGGTTATGTTATTAATAGATATATAATAGTAACATATCATATTGCCAATCGAACTTAATTAGCTAAGAAAAAGATTGTATATGCCTCGATTGAATGCCTTCAATGCCTTCAATTAGAGACCATAAACTGTATAATAAAAGGGCTGGTGATATTTCATTTAGTCAGAATTATGCTCTAGTAAACTGAAAGACAGTGATTGACATAGTTACGGTAAGACTCTATTATTAAATGTTTCATTGTAACTTTCAGCCGGAACATCGTAATGCAATTATACTTAACGGCTCCGCCCGTGAATGACAGGGGAAAATTATTAATTATAACCTTTCTCGGTTATCACTCTATCCATAGTCGAAAACCGTATAAAAATCCATGCAGTAGGTTTTGAGAAATTCGTTTTGGGGAAACATTTTGGGGAAATCGTTTTACAATAAGTAACTATAGATGGACTCGATTTTATGCCTTATTTAGTCACCCCTGAACCGTTATATCCAATATATTGTATTTATATATTTCCGACATAATTCACTCCATATCCAAGGACTGGCATCCTAAGGCTTCATAAGGAGCTATAAGTTAAAGATTTCACGAAAGATTGAACAGCAAACTATTGAGGGCTTGATCGGTAGACGTCAAGTTCAGGCGGCAAAATATCCGATAAGTAAACAAAATATCCTTTGTATCAACTTGAAGCTATTTGTGAGAATAAAACGATGCGTTTGATATTGTAATGTAAATTGAATGTCTCCTAACAACGTCGTGTACAGTGTTATGGTATTATACGTGTGTGCTAAATTGTTAATTGTATGTCTCTGTGTGTGTGTGTGTGTGTGTGTGTGTGTGTGTGTGTGTGTGTGTGTGTGTGTGTGTGTGTGTGTGTGTGTGTGTGTGTGTTTCACGCATTACCGGTATGTATAAGTGCTATATTATTTATTACCTCATATCTTTTAAGACACCAAACAAATTTACTCGTTGGATATGTGTCCCCGGCTAGGTCTGGCCACTCGGGTGTTCTTAGTTTAAGTGGCTTGAGTATGTTTGTGTAGTATAGGGGCAAAAGTCATGCAGATGTGATAAATGCACCTGCTAGACAGTAACCTTACCTCCTCTACTCCAGCGGCCCACCGGCTACTCACAAACCGAAACAACGCAACGGCACATCTGGCACTTTAACGTGGTCACTAAATTGTCACGAAATCTCTCAATGATTTGAGATTAGGAATTTTCGAGCGGACAGAGTTCTCGTAAATGTTGTATAATCGTAGGCGTGGAAATCAAAGGAACCTAAAATTTTAACGTACTATAGTAACGTTAATCGGTAATCACTTGAAGTTATTACAAGGCAATTTTGAATGAATTAGGTGAACAGGGTAGTTCTATGCGTTCTCAGTGGGACACGTACGACTGTTTAGAAGTAAATGACCTATCGTGGATACATCAACCTCAGAAAAAGTGACAGGTATACTGTCGCGTTTCGTGCAGTTTATAAGTAGCCTGTGGCTAATGGCCAGGCATATGTTTTTCTATTGTTATGGAGAGGAGTGAACAATTAAAGGTAACAATAAGGTTATTCCAACGAATTGCCCAACAAATGATCCCTCATAGCAGCCCTTTTCTTTATAACGTAAGGGGGCATACGAGAAATCTTAGCCTATGAATGACTACCGACGCCCATGGAAATTTTCATGATTGTTGCGAAGAGGCATTCGTTACCATCCTGACTTTCCCCTCTCCAATGAGCCACCGGCCACTACTCACAAACTGCACGAAATGCAACAACGTCGCCGTAACCTTATGACGGTATCAAGTGATCGAGTGGTACTTCCCCGGCCGCGCCGGCCCAATTCCGTTGCATAGGAGGTTGTACTGTCATGCACATGTGGCCTTACGTCACGCAGTGAATACGCAGCCTTACAATGATGAAAGAATTATTAGAAACGGTCCAGATTCCTCTTTATAATAATAGATTTATGGGTTCCTAATGGCGTAACGTGCGCTCAATTGCCGTGGGCTAAGGCTAAATTTGATTCATCAGAGAGGCAATTTTCTATCCTCAATATTGCAGCTATCTTTGAAAGCAGTTAAGTCGAGACTTGAATTACGAGTAAGACTCCTCTAACTACAAGACCGTGGGCTGCTCAATTCGCCTACGCCTAGCTACACCACTGCGAAAATCACTCGTATAAGCACACTTATAATTTTTGTATTTCATTTACGCGAGAAATGGAGCTAACGAAATTGCAGGCATAAAAACTTAACGAGCTATTCACAATAGTCAATTTGGCACATATTGGACAAGTATGCCCCGTACTGATTCAGTTCCAACTTACAATTTGTACGTAATTATTTTTTTTATTTGCAATTATCATCAAGAAAATGTAAACTTTATTATAGAACTTTTGTTTTAGCAAGAGGCCGCGCCATGCTGTATAGGAAGAGGTAGTGCCAGGCATGGTGCATGACACTACATCCGCTTGTCCGACGGAATTGTGCCGACACGACCGGGGAGTTACTTCTCGCTCACATAATACAGCCGTAAAGCAACATCTTCAGTGTCGCGTTTCGAGCCGTTTTGTGAATAGCCGGTGGCCCATTGAGTAGGGATGCGGGCAACGCATCGGCATAGTTATTATGTGGATGTTCAATGGTGTCGTAAAAAGTCTCAGATTTCACGTTTTCCCCCTAGTCTATAAAAAAAGTCTACTTATATTTGTTCCTTCCAACATATTCTATCTTTTTTATGAATAAGATTAATATGCGTGAAAAAAGCTTAGTGGAGATATTGAGCTTTCCCTGAGTTTTTGTGGTACGAATTTCTGAGAACTTAAAAAACTAACGCAACTCCATCAAAATCTATGAGGTACGTACATTGATTTACAAATATACAAGATACACGTTTCCATAAATTCATTCATTCATTCTAAAACATCCGTGGTTTTGAATTACAAACTTGAATATATTTGCAAAGACAACCTTACGCGCATGATTTTAGGTTGTGTTTCCAGTGCAGAATTTTACATTGTGATCTTTTATACGGACGGTTTCGTTACGCTTAATATTTACCTTGGTAATTTTGTAGATCAATGGGTAGGCACTAAGAATCAAATAATGTGGTTGATAGTTTTCCTAAAATAGCCCAATGATTATTATTATGTACACCTAGTAATTGACTATAGTATTTGTTGTGGCGTAAGATTTATTCACATGTATTATACTGTCGCAGCATACTCCTTTACATTTATGAATGTATTGAAAGAGTGAAAATTATAATTTAATATGGGGTACGAAATTAAACGACGTCTTTTATATCTATTTTAAGCCTCAAATTGCGTATTATATCCATCAACTTCTCATACCTAAAACCTTCTTAAGCCTCCATCATGAATACAAAATAGAATATGAATAGATTTAGGGAAATTAAACTTATATTATCAGTCGAAAAACTAATCTAATTTCTAGCTTGTAGCTAAACTGATGGAACATAGTTAGTTCTATTAATAAAACTAAACGCATTTGTTCTTTATTTTTGTAGTGGTTATAGAAGATAGTATTGCATTTGAGTTGGCCCGGCACTACTGGGAAGGTACCTCTTGCTCTCACTATTCTTATGTGAGGTGTGTTTCCATTGGCTCATCGGAGGGAAAGGGAAATGAGGACAACGTGTATTCATAACATCTATGCGGTTTGTTTCCGTAAATACAATCGGACGAAACCAGTGGGATTGTGTTCGGTGGGTTAAATGCCACCACTAAACCGCGCAAATCATTTACCTGCGCTAGAGAATGATGAAAAAGTTGAATGCTTAGCCGATACACTAGAAACTCAATGCACTTGTAGTTTTCTTCCCATATACCCCTCCTATTTCGAAAAGGTATAAAATGCAGCAACAACCCTACTGGCTGTGCCACTGGACGATGATGGTGAAACCATACGTCTGACGGACACAGAAGAAGTAAATGATCTAATTAAGAACTTTTACTCGGAAACAAAAGAGCAGTCGGGAGCCTTTTGATGACTAATGACGCCCATAAACATCTGCATAAGGATTACACAGGTTACATTCCCAATTCGACTGTAATGCAGCCTGGCGCTAATTCTTACTGCGTACATATCAATCAAGCAAATACATTGATTTAAAACGGATATATATCACTTTCCCATGCTATGGATATTGTTTAAGTATCAGATTTACGCTTTCGTACAATGTGAAGCTCCGATATAACCTGCAATGTTAGAAGATTTTGACCATTCTGTCAATTACTTCGGCAGCAAATACGAAACCAATATCAAATGTTTGATATATCAATCTCTCGCTCTGTGTCAAATAGTTTTCATCACAGCTGAGTTAGAAATTAAGTGAAAATTTTAATACCTGCTAAACAATTAACTCCATTAAAGTAATGTATTTTATAATAATGTAAAATATTGTATTTTAAATATATATAAAATTCAAATATTCAGATATGTTTCTTTTTCAGATTCCCTCTTTAACTCATTTAATTAAGTTAAGAAAGTTTGTAAAAGGAATTCGTGAGATGGACGAAGTTTTCAGAGAATTTCAAAACTACTCGTATATTCCAATAATACAATCACGCCAAGAGAGTAAAGTGTAATTTATGTAAACCTCTTTAGTAAACAAATCATTAGAGTTCTTTCGAATAATTTCTTATTAATCTTTTACCTTCTCGACGGCTCGCATTAATTGCGTCATACCCAGACATAAAAGAACAGTTACTTTTTTATTAAAATATTACAAGTAATAGCACGGCATTTCAAACAAAACATTTCTTAAAAAGCAATATTTCAAGCTATAGAGTTATTTTAAGGAAGCAATGATTAATTTTCATTGTTTTCGTTGAATTTTCTCGCAAGCATAACGTTTTGATCTGTCGCACCGCCATCGTAGCCGGCGCCAATTCCCTCTCAAATGATAGCAGCGACGCTGTCACGTTTCGTAAATTATGTGAGGGTACTGGATGGTCCGTATCTCGTTTTTCTACCACGTCCATAAACATCCGTATAGACTCCTTCACTTTTCATCCTCCAAGCCTAGGTATTACTTTATTAACTATATTCTTAAGATTTTTGGAAGAGGTGCCTAGGTCATAAAATGAACCTGACCAGACTTCACCTTCGAGACACGATAGTAAACAAAGTAGTAAGATTTTTGGAAGAGGTCCATGCTACATTGGAGGAGACAGCGCTATGGACGGTGTATGACACCTGAATGCTAGCCGGTGGCCCATTAGGGGATGATAGGGGGGGATGATAGGAGGACAACGCTTCTGCGTAGTAATCATGCGAGTGTCTATGGGCGTCGGTAATCATCAAAAGGCATCGATTCCTGATTTGCCCCCTTATACTATAAAAAAATATATTCTACACGATCGAATTGATGTCTTCTATATATTTAAAAAAATATTTTTGATGTAATGTACAATAGAAGGACGTTGGACGATCACTAAACAGAGATATCTAATTAATGGATTGCAAAGGCGTTTCGTTAAATTCTAGATATTTGGGGGAAAGTGAAATCTAAAAGAGCCACTACATTGATTTTTTTTTATTTCTAATATTACGTATTATTACTTACCCTTATATTCTTAATATAACTTATATGAATAATCTTAGCTACCGTAGACCTGAATAAACTATTTGGTCACATGGTCGAATTTCAGTATGCACGATGTTAGATAAGTAGTATAATACATATGTTGTTCGTAGTATATGTCATTCATTTAAAATGCTCACAAAAAGCATTTTTCTAGTTTTTTAGTTACAAAAATACTAAAAGGAAATTAATGGCTGTAAATAAAAAAACCGACACAGTGATATCAAATATGCCGTCGTGTTTTGTGTGTTTTCAGTGGTCCATTGTAGGGAATCAGGGCAACCGTATAATTGTTACTTCGAGACTGGCTATGGCGTCTCCGCGTTTGACATTTTATACAGTAAACAAAAATAATAATTTTACTCCATCTTCGCTCGTACATATTTTTTTTTCTTAATAAATTATACACTACCACAACCTTCAGCGAGAGTAGATCAATCCAATGTTGAAAACCACATGAAGATCCGTTTACTAGATCTTGAGAAAGTCGATCACATACAGACAAATCGCTTTTGGGGACTTCGTTTTATAATATGTTTAGATATTTTTTCTCTACTCTATTTTTACTCTTACGACTATTGACCCCCATGAACATACACATTATTACTATGCAGATGCGTTGCCCTCCTTCGTCCCCTCACCACGCTTCAAATCATTGGAACCATGTCACTCAGTGAATTATTTTCATTTGTATAGAAGATAACATCTTTGAGCTCTAGGCCACGGTAATGTAGATGATATTACCGTATATAGCTGTACTTGTTGGATAACATACACGAGTGTTGGTGGTTGAAACCAGAACCAGGTTTAGAAGGCTTTTACGTCGCTGCTAAGTACAATTTTTTGGAATTTCATTTATGCAATTAAGGTTTAAGAAACATGTAATATATTTTGAAATAGCGTACTTAAAAGAAAAACGACCTTTAAAGAATTCCGCCTTCCCCAGTGCATTCCTGTAAATTACGAGGGGATAGTTCTACAAAAGAGATTTCCTCCACCTCGAAAAACAAGTTGCTCGCTATTGTCGTGGCAATTATTTCATTAATTGAGTTTAAAAATTTAGATCGAAATTTCTTTCGTAGCATGACGGCTTTCATCGTCAATATACTAACTAGTAGTGTCCCTCTATTTCGCCCGCTTAAAATACATCCCAGGGAAATCATACATTATTCCAGGATGAAAATTTTTTGTGCATTATAAATCTATATCGTGGTCGAAGTTGAACCATAATCAAGCAGTAGCTTATTTTTTTATAGCATAATGGGGCTAACGAGCAATCGAACCCTTTTGATGACTACCGACGTCCATGGACATTCGCATGATTGTTAGACAGACGCATTGCTCTCATAGGAGAGCACCCCCTCCCCATCACAAATTTGATTTGAAGGTTGCAGCAATCGCATTGCATAACAACTATGTGTATATCTATGCGTGCCGGTAGACATTAAAATATATGATCATTTGGCTAACACAACGTCAACACAACACGCCGTCTTGGCGTTCAATTTTAATCTATAGGTACTTACCTATCTCTATCTTAGGAGTGGCTAAAGGGAGCCCATGATGTAACTTATTACACCCAATCTACTAATACGGAAAAGAACATTTTTCTGTAATTGAAGATTTATCAATAGTATTGTAATGGATTGTTACTTTAAGTAGAACGTGTTCGGAATGGAACTCCTAGTGGTAACTGTTTAATACATAATCTCTTTCAAATATATTTGTGTTCTTCTACGTACACATCTAGCTAGAAATTTGTTATTATTGCCTAGCTACGCCCGTGCATTAAGCCAGGTCATTTCGGTTTCCGTGGAAATATCGGGAGCTTGTTACGGATTTACAAAAATACCAACATACACAGTCAGTGTCTCAAAACCGTTCGTTCAATAAAAGTTGCACACATATGAAATTATACACTTTGTAAAAAGGACATAAATTCGTGCGCGTAAGGTTGACTTTTCCAAATAATATGTTTACGTACAATCACGGATTCTTTAAAATTACAGTTCAGTATGAAATAGTTGAGAGCTTGCAGGAAATGGTGCACAGCTTAAATGAATCCACCCGACGTATTTGCATTAGGATGAACTTGGACAAGACAAAGGTCATGTTCAACGAACACGTTCTTCCCAGGCCGGTCAATGTCGGTGACTTTATTTTCGATGTCGTATACGAACACGTCTACCTCGGGCAATTGCAATTAGGTAGATGTAACTTCGAGAAGGAAGCCGATAGAAGAAGTCAGTTGCGTTGGATAGTATTCCGGAAGCTTCGTCACATTCTCACGGCGCCCATACCGCAGAGCTTGAAGAAGAAAATCTATAACCAATGCGTCCTCCCAGTGATGACCTACGGGGCCGAAACATGGCTTCTTAATCTAGAACTGGTCCGCAAGTTTGCGGTAGCTCAACGGGCTATTGAACGTGCTAGATTGGGTGTTTATCTGTTTAACGTTAGGAAAACGAAGTGTTGGTCGAAAGCTCACCAGGTGGGAAGACGATCTCCGTGCAGTAGCCGATCCGGGATGGATGCGAGTAGCAGGAGATCGGTCGTCTTGGCGTTCATTGAGAGAGGCCTATGTCCGCAGTGGACCAATAAGGGCTGATAATGAAAAATGATGAATGATGTAATAGTGTATCTTGTATTTTTGTAACTCAATTGAATTTGTAGATAAAAAATTGCTTTAACTTTGTTTAGATACGCATGAGTTCGATCACCAATACCGTGTACTTAAGATGTTTATAAAATTAGGTGTTAAAGATAAAAAATAATATTATAATTTTACATCATACTGAAGTAAAGGTGTATGAAACGAAATAAAATAAACAAAATAACCAATTATAATGTAACAGAGATAAGATTTCAGATAGAAATTGCCTATACAACGAATTGTGTTCAAACTGCTGTTGATACTTCCGCGTGCGTGTTGTATTAACTGATAGACTTGTTGCCCCGTTACCTGTGGTCACACCTTGTGGCACGTCCACTTTCATTATATTCGAGAAAACGTTACAATATTATTCACCTGAATTGTTATGCTATCGTACAGTTTAATTTGCCTGGCACTTTATTATAACATTTCAATTCTCGTGAAAGCAATAAGCGTCATAATAATGTCATTTTTGGATAGATCAAATATATCACGTTTTCATATTTTAGTTTACAGATATTTCAGTTAGTTTAGATACGATCACATTTTAAAGCTGTGATTTTAGACCTGTCTTCATCGTAGAATATAATAATAATAGTAAATACAAGACGTGTGTGTGGGGGGCGCCACAGCAACGGTGGAACAAGGGGGAACTAAGAATCTCTGGGCTACGGGTCACTAACACCGATTTGACCAGGCAACGTATAACGGACGAACGCTCCGGACTAGATAGCCACTTGGTTGAGCTAGAGGTGGAACTGGGAAAAAATTGATGACACGTTCTGGGGCTATGTGAAGTCCAAAGACAAGGTAAGGATACCATAAATCTGCCATCGGGTCACCCATTCCACTTCAGGAAACGCGATGCTCCATCACGAGGCGTCGTGGGATTCCTCGTGAGTAAGTCACTCGTAGGCAACATTGTCGATATCTCTAATGTCTCGGGTAGGGCGGCGTGTCTCATAATTAAACTCACTAAGAGGTACAGCCTCAAATTGATACAAGTATACACACCAACCTCGACACATTCCGATGACAGTGTGGAGGCAATTTATGAGGATGTCTCAAAAGTCTTAAATAACACATTTAAGACCCACTTTAATGTTCTTATATAATGGAGACTGTAGTGCCAAAGTGGGAGTACGAAATGGTGTCGATTCGAGTGTGGGACCACATGCAGTCGAAAGTCGAAATTGCAAGGGGCAAATACTGCTAAACTTCCATGAGAAAGAGGGCCTTCTCTTAATGAACTCTTATTTTAAGAAGAAGCCTCACAGGAAGTGGACATGGCAGAGCCCTGATGCTGTAACAAGGAACGAGATTGCCTTTATTATGACGGACCGAAAGCATATATTAGGGGGTGTCTCCGTGATCAACAGGTTTAAAACCGGAAGTGATCACCGATTGGTTAGACACTGAATATAGGCTCTCAGCGCAAGCATGTCCGATTAGTACAGTCAAAACTCTGTAGCAATATAATATAATCTCGTTATCTTGAACGACGATCCGCGTGAAAGTTTGACACGACATTTGTTGGGCGATCTTCAGAACGTCAGCTTGAGTGGTATCAGTGTGGCTCTTGCACAGCTTAAAGGGAAGGCTCCGGGAATGTACGAAATTACAGTCGAGCTTCTCTAGGCTAAGAGATTTTTTATTTTGTCCTTCGGCGGGGCGTACCTCCCAAGGCAAGGCTTGTAGGTGACGTTGTTTTATTTTTAAAAAAGGGTGACAAATCACTTCTACAAGATTACAGAACAACTTCACTTCTTGGTGATATTTACAAGTTGTTCTCAAGGGTCTTGATGAATCGTCTCACCACTAAGTTTGACGAATTCCAGCCACCAGAGCAGGCCGTGTTTCGCAGAGGATTAACACCATGGACCACTTTTTTACCATAAGGCAAGTTGTACAAAAGACACATTAGTAAAGCCATTGTGGGCTATAAAAAACCTTTTGACTCTGTCAAAACCTGGGGCTGTTCTGGAAGCTTTACAGCGATGTCCAGTCGATTGGCGATACGCCGACGTGCTGAGAGCATTATATGACGCTGCTTTTATGTACATTCTTATTCCTGGAGGTCGTACGAGGCAACAGGGGGATGTTATTTCCACGAAACTGTTCAATAATACCTTGGAGGATGTCTTTAAAACTTTAAACTGGGCAGAAAGCGGCATAAATATTGTCGGTGAGTACCTCTATGAGCTTGGACAAGACAAAGGTCATGTTCAACGAATACGTTCTTCCTAGGCCAGTTGACGTCGATGGTTCGCCGCTATTCGCGAAGTCGTAGTCGAATACGTCTAACTCGGGCAACTATTGCAATTAGGTAGACATAACTTCGAGAAGGAAGCCTTTAGAAGGATTCGGTTGGGTTGGGCAGCATCCTGGAAGCTTCACCACATTCTCTCGTCGCCTATACCACAGAGCTTGAAGACAAAAGTCTTCAATCAGGGCGTTCTCCCCGCGATGACCTACAGGGCCGACGAAACAAGGCCTCTTAGTCTAGTAATGGTCCGCAAGTTTGCGGCTAATTGAACGTGCTATGTTTGGTGTTTCTTTGTCCGATAGAATTCGCAACGAAATCATAATGCAGACAACTAAAGTTTCCGATATGTCGCGACGAATAGGCTCGCTGAAGTGACAGCGGGCTGGTTACACACTCAGAGGAACAGGTGGCAGATGGGCCAGTAAGGTTCTAGAGTGGAGGCCGCGTTTAAGAAAATAAAGTGTTGGTCGACCGTTCACCAGGTGGGAAGACGATCTTACTGAAGTGGCATTGGACGAATAAGGGCTGATAATGATGAATGATGAAATACAAGATAGTAATTTATATAAAAATAAATCAAAATTATTTATGTGTAACATCTTTTCCTCGTTGTTGGATATATTTGTGGGAGTGATTTCGAGAAAAGGGACTGAAATGCCTAACATGAACTCGTACAAGCGCGAACTATTTTATTTGAAGATCGAATTATTTGAAAAAAAAAATACAGCGACTTCTTTTTCATATTTTAATATTAATTTCTGTTGGTGTTAATGCTTTAAACTGCGAATAAAAATATACGATTATAAATAAATTGGCTTTACATGTATAATTAAGATTAAATGAACAAATAAATAAATTAGTGTATGTGTCTACTCGGTTGAGCGGGCACAGGGCGCGCGTCCAGGGCGCGTCACACAGCAGCGCCGTGCACGCTCTCGGTACGGCGAGCAGCTGCGCACACTAGCTCAAGGCAGCCAGTACGCCAGGGTTGCAAGTCTTGCTCCGCAATAGTTTAAATATGAAAGAAGCGAGGGCGAATACCCTCCTCACGTCCAGATTATTATATCCTAGCAATCCTAAAAGAAATAATATAGGATACATTAATAAATATGCTGGGTATACCCCATATAATTTCATATATATAATACGAATATATTTATTATGTATTCGCTCCAACTTACCCTTATATTTTGCCTCTTGGGGGCTCCAAATAACTGAACTCCAAATTACTCCTTTTACGAGAGTTTTATAAAGGGCACGAATGGTTGCAAAATTATGAGCCTATCGCATCAAGAACACCAATTCTTTATAGGCCTTTTTTGCAGTCCACATTAATTGTAATCCATAAAAGATAGATTTGCCCCGAAATAACCTCCCAAGTCTCTCATGTTTAAGGGTCGCCGCAAATCCTTCGATGTTACATTGATATTGTATTGGACTCCGGGGAATGTCATTGACGAACATTTGGAGACATTTAGTGTAGTTTATTCTGTGGCCTGATTTCTCGCGAGAGTTTAAGATCGTCGGCAAACAGTAGGCACAATGAGTCTAGAACTACGTCAGGCAGGTCATTAATCTTCAGCACGAATTCTAAAGGCTCCAAATTGCAACCCTGGCTAACACCTGACCTTGTGAAGTACGACCTCGATCTGCAGCCGGCACAATCAACATAACTGTCGAAAAAATAAGATGAATCAATTGTACGATGTGAGATGTTTTACAACAAGGTACACAGGGCACTTTTTGTCTTTAAATATAAAACAATGTAATGCATATTGTTTTAAATTAATTTCATTAGCTATGTTAAAGGATTTAAAATCTACACGTATTGTTTCACGATATGCATCTTTTAACTTACTTACTATATATAACAACAATAACAGTTATTGTCAATCAAGCTATATACAAGTAACTCGCAGGGTATTTTACCTTACTTACTGTATATAACAACAATAACAGTTATTGTTAATCAAGTTATATACTAGTAACTCGCAGGGTATTTTACCTTACTTACTGTATATAACAACAATAACAGTTATTGTTAATCAAGTTATATACAAGTAACTCGCAGGGTATCTATCCTGAAGTAAAACTTTTTAATTAGGTCTAGCTGTAAGAAACTAAGCACGTGTTGAAATCCAAGAATCTGAATTACATGTACCTCCAGTTACTTGTAGTACCATCATGAAACTTAGCTATTTTATGTACATAAAATCACAATAGAATATAAACCATCAAGCTGGTCTGATTATAGAAATGGAAGTTGGCCAATGGTTTTAGTTTTTTAAACTATTAATTTTAATTATAATAAAAGTACTTTTTACGGATTTTATCGCGGTTTATTTAATTATTTTACTAACCAGACGTTTCAGAAGCTTTGCAGCAACCATGGTCCACCCGTGACCACGGTTGCTGTAAAGCTTCTGAAACGTCGGGCTACATAAACAATTAAATAAACCGCGATAAAATCCGTAAAGAGAATACACACGGTAGAAAGTAGTCTCAGTAAGTAGTAAGACAAAGTCACTTGTCAATGTCTGTGTCTTACAGTAATTAATATCGGTAAATTCAAGTACAAAAGCGAAATTTAGTCGCAGGTAAGAGTGGGCTATTAATGTGAACAAAATTAAAGTAGTGATGCGAAATTTGAAGTGTCAACAAATATAATGTTTGTACAAGCGAGTCGAGTGAAGGGGAGCTAATTCATTATGATAATGGGAGGCTGTCGTCGACGTTGACGGATTGCGGGCCCGGGGTACCGCGGTGACATGTAAAAAATGTGTACTGAAACATTCAAAATTATCCTCACCTACGTACCAACTTATTGTCACTCTTGCTTTTATTAACAATTATTGCACAAACACGGCTTACGTTTTGATTGAAATCTTCTTTAAGCGTATTGGTGAATGAATAGAGCGCGACATCGCCAAGTCACGCTTTTCCGCACCGTACGTGTGATGGATGAACAAAATTTGGAATGTCACGGCCACACGTCACCGTCAACAATACATTTTTAGTTTTGACTTCACCCGACTGTCCACTTAATAATTAATAACCTCAGTCGTTTCTTAAATGGCTAGGCCTATTAAACCTTCGCACTGCTGCTATTTCTGTATCTCCAGGATCAACAACCACATGTGACCTTATTATATGATACACCATGGCTATGGTTGGAGAAAAAGCTCTCATAAAAACAAGTAAAAAATACATTTAAAATATACATGTATGATCTATGAAACCGTCCAAGCGATGAGGTCGGCAGACTTTTTATGTCTTTAGAACCAAATATCTCACAAAGTATCATGAATCAAATAAATTTCTTAAAAATCTCAATCAAGGCCTATCTAATGAAACTCGGTTCAGCTACATGTATGGCTACCCTTAATTAGAATTAGAAGTACTTTATTGAGTATACTAAAATTACATACACTGTTACACATTAACGAATAGTACAATATTATTCTTCAGCAACTACTTATTTGTCTAAGAATGATAGATAAGATATAAGGCAAATAATTTGGAACATTAAAGGGCCTAAATTCTACCTATACCTATTTAAATTTAATAAGTTTTTGGAAATTCTTTTAAATAATTTGGGACAAATATGCGCCGGAAAATGCACAACAGTGTACCTATTATAATGTCTCAAAAGGTGACCACTCAGTAAATGATTATTATATCGGCATTTAAATGTTATTGTCGGCGTACCTTCATATTGTAAGTATTGGGACTTACGCAATACGTAACTTATGGCAAGACTCACAACGTTTGCTATGTCGCTACCCAAACCAACTTCACACAATATTTCTAAACCATTGCAAAAATAAAGTCATCATCACTCACTTACTAAGCCAGCGGTAGCACAGAATATTCAATAAAAATCATTTTGTGGTGGTTCAAATAATTCACTTACCTTCCGAAATTTCGAACATTAAGCACCGATTATCTCCGAGTAAAATGTTTGTGTTATATCGACGGTCAGGCGAACATGACGAAGTTATAACGGTTTCGTTTTCTGCTATTGCATGATTATCATAACAAAAGCCATAAATATAGCATCAGATTAGATATTGCTTCCGAACTGGCCTTCTATTGTACAGCATTTCAACGTGGTATCAGAGCGGACATTTAGGTTATTAGTCGACCTAAGTTGAACAAGCTACTGAGTCTCAAACTTCTCAAATTAACTCCGCTATTGTAGATAAAGATTAGCCTCTGATCTATTACTGATATCAATTTATTCTCTTAGTTTACTTAGGATAGTTCGGTGTACAGTTATTACAACACTAATTAATTTACTAATAAATTTAGCGATAACGAACCAATCTATCGTTTAATTTAAAACGCGATAATCGTCTCCCACACAATTGTCTTTTATATAATATCAACAACCAGTCGGAGCCCTCTGATGACTACTAACGCATCCAATGGGCCTACGATTGCTCACAATCCGAACGAAACGCGACACCGAAGTTGTTACTTTGCGGCGGTATCATGTGGGCGAGAGGTACCTCTCCGGTTTTAGTATACGAAACGCAACCTTCTCTCTTTATATTCTCACTCTTGTTTTGATGTTATCTGGCAACATTAAGTGATCCCGAGCCAGTCACCGGTTGACAGCTTCGATTCCCGCGCTAATCGCAACTTGTGATTTGTCTATTTTGAACAACTTGTGGTGTCGACGATCCCATCCCCACAAAGGGCCTTCGTGGTGGTGGTGGTGAGAGCTCGGAGACGGCACTTCACTTGCCAGAGCTACAGAAGCATTATTGCTGGAGGAAATAAGTGATAAGTGCTTACTGAATAGTATCCACGCCGGAATAATTATCCCGTGATTATTCAGGGCGTAAAATGGTGTAAGTGGTGTATTTATATTGATTTTTCTATTGCCTACTCTAAATTAATCTGCTGTTGTATTCTTAAATATATAATATAAAATTAGATGTCCAGTATAATAATGATTATTGTGATAATTGAAAAGTTAATGATTAAATAATAAATGTAAAGTGTATCGATTAAGTAAAGTGTAAAATAGAGTTGTAGCAAGGTATTATTGTAACATGTGCATAATATAATATATGATCATAGCCTTTTTGTCTTTTACTCCTCTTTCAACTCTCGTTAACGTAACTCTCTTATCACGAATTCAGCAGCCTTCTCACCAAACCAAGCGTGCGTAAAGAAGTTTAACTTCAAAAAGTATTTTGTCATCATCGTTCGTAAAGTTTTCGAACGGAGCCACATCTAACAGCTGCTTACATGTTGTGTTCAATGTCAATGACGTCATTATTGAATAATTAAATCATAATCTTTTGCATGATACTATTTGATATAAATATTATTGCATGTATTCTACTGCGATACTAATTAGTTATCTGAAAATTTTATGACTCAAGTGTAGGTAGATGTACCTATTAACAATTGTATATTTTTTAAAGAAAACTCCTTTAGGCACGTTAAGTATTTTTCGAGTAAACAAGTCACCGAACAGTCACACATAACTCAGGCGTCACGCCTGACGAATGACGTTCGGTACAAGTAGAGTTAAGTTGTCGCTTCGATCAGCAGTCCCCATGACTACCTTTTTAACACATAATCATTAGAAACTGTGTTTTTTTCGTTATCCATAACGAGTAAATTAACATAATACAACATAAACGTATTTTTTTTTTTTTAATTTTTACCTTTTATAAAAAACAATATATGTTATAAGACGATATATTTAATAGCACTACCTTATATTGACACGTTGATGAGTTACAAGCGGCCAATTAACCGTATCGCTAGCACATTTCACTGACGAGCGACGCCGTAATCACCCTAATCCATACCTACTTTCAACATCGCTGTACACGCTGACACATTCAATATCGATTTCGATTTACGTTCCCGATAAAAATCATATCATTTTTATCCGACTGCGTTAGAAGGATGTTTTGCGTGTAAACCTGTCTGTGTATTAACCTTGTACGTTACACTTTATAAGTGAAGTATTGAATACTTTGCAAGCAGTTTCAAGCTTCAAGGGTTTTTGTTTTTCAATTTTTTTGTTTCCTAAAATTGATCGACATGTCGGCTCTATATAGCCAAGAAACATCCTCATTTGGAAAATCGATATTCACTTGCCGATTGAGGTCGGTAACTACATTTGTGTTGTTAGACAGTCGCAGTTTCGTGTACCCACAGGTTTACTGTGTTTTGCTGCATTACAATTTTAAAAAATATATAAACTAAAAAATATAAAAATGTCGCCTCTGTGGTGTATCAGTGCGGGTGTCGCCTGTTAAGACCGTTAGCCGCGTGGGGTCCTGGGTTCGATCCCCAGGTCATTATTTTTGAACAAAAATAGGCCAGGTATTGAACAAAAATTACATTATTTTTTTATTAATTGTACAGTGTAGCACTCCTCACAGATGGATCACCTGGAAAGGATAAGCTATCATAGGGTGGCCAAAATGACAAATTAGAAGCTACGGGCCGAAAAATATAAAAGATCAACTAAGAGAAAGACCTAAGGGACCTAACAGAAGAAGGATGAGAGATTATAGTTGAAGTGGGAAAAAATGAGTGCATTCGGAGCCTTTTAATGACTACCGGCTCCTATAGACATCCGCATAGTTGTTCTGCTGCTCTTACCTTCATTGGACCACCGAAAAAAAACCACATGAAACACGATAGCAGAGCTGTCACTTTGTTGCAGTTTTGTCGAAGTAATGTTGGATATGCATTCGTTAAGTTCGTATAAGTTCCATATAATATACTTAGAGGCTGACTGGATATAATGCAGGAGCCACTAGGAACCCCACCATGGTTCAAGCCTTGTCCTGGCAGTGGGGCTTAGTAGCCTGGGTTGAACCCAGGAAAAGCCAATTGAACCGAGGGGATCTTTGCACCCCTCTCATAAGAAGAAGGGGGTTCAAGATCAGGAGGAGGAATCGTTCTCGGTACCCCTCTTATAAGAAAAGGGGACCTAAGAGCAAAAGGAGGTGGCGCTTCTGCGCACGGGGCAAGGGGCGAGGATGGGAACCTCACCCCATTGCACTGTCCCAAAGTCGGTGGGTTTGTCCTGTGGTGCTGGGCAACCCCATCTGTGGAGGTGGAGTTGCTCCCTTAGGGGGCTGACTAGCCGTCGAGGTGCCCTGATGATTATTGTTCCGGGGCACCTCACCAAGGGCGGCACTGATGGCACTCGCGGTGGTTTTTGTGGGTATTCGGCACTATCATGTGCCGCGAGTCCCACACACCACTGGACCCCACCCAGGGCCAGTGAAGGCGCGTAAGTGCGTTTCCCCGCGTCAAAAAAAAAAGGAGTCACTAGGAACAATAAAACAAATACTTATATTTGTGGTCGTCTTTATTATGTCACTGTTACACAGATATACAAAAAACATTCCGACAGAAAATGATATTTATCGAAAGCACCTAGAATTCAAAACTGAAAACGCACCAATATAAAAAAAAACCTTTAAATAAACCTGAACGTGGAAGCTAAAAACCGTAGACTTTTTCTGGATATATTAGTAATTTAGTGCCATGCTGCGTTGCAGCGGAACTGGACCGGCCCAACCTGGGAGGTAACTCTCGCTCACTTGATAACACCGTAAAATGAAAACTACAGTGTCGCGTTTCGTGTGGTTTGTGAGTAGCAGTTGGTCCATTGGGGGGATGTGAAAGGGATGGCAACGCGTCGACATAATAATTATGCTGATGTTCGTGGGCACCGGTAGTCGAAGAAGAACTCCGATTGCTCCCCCTATACTATAATAATAATGATTAATTTTGAGTTTGGCTTATAAATCAGTAGGTACTAGGTATCTATCACGTTTAATAGCATTCAATGGTAAGTTATAAAACCCGGCTACTTGGAATATATTCTAAAGCAGGTCAGTGTGACTCACGTTATCAACATGTTCAACGGCACCTCATACGTTATCCGTTTATCTGTAGGTATTACGATATTAGTAGCCTGATAATGACCTGTTTCTAAAAAAACCCTGGCCACCGCACCACACATAAACCAGTTTTCTATAAATTCTATTGCTTTACATATAATTTGTCACGTATATTCACTGACTAGGAGAATTAACAAACGGACTATGGCGAGAATTCGGGCTGTGGCAGACCACATATAATAATGATCAAAAAACACTACCCGTACTCTGATGCATTCGTGTAAAAATATTTAATTAATAATGTTAAATAGTTAAATGCGGTACTTAGTGCCTTTACCGTTTGCACTGATTTCATGACCAACCTCAAAATGAAACTTCCAATCTATACCACTTTTCCAACGCTCATCGCGATAATCTACGACTCCGTTTTAGCCTCGGCACCTTTATGTTGCAAGGAATGTTCTAGCAATGCCTTTAATCCGTGAAAATCTCTTTTGCAGTGCAAACACTTATGAGGCCGCATTCCAGTGTGCACACTCATATGCCGCTTCACCTGGGACGTAGTTCCGAAGCCTTTACAGCAAATGCTACATTTGTGTGGCCTTTCGCCTGTATGATTGAGCATATGCACCTTAAGCTGGCCCTTGGCCTTGTACTTCGAGCCACATATTTCGCAGACATGCGGCCTTTCATCGGTATGCCAGAACATGTGATTCTTCAATTCACTCTCTAGAAGGTACCTTTTGAAACACACAGAACACTCATGTGGCTTGTATTCGTTCAATTTCTTCAAGTGTAGGTCTAATTTATCTCTATTCTTGTATGTTCTGTTGCAGTGTTCGCATACAACTGGAACGTTTGGTTCGTGAACATTTTCTATATGACCCTTAAATAACGAAAATACTTATAATAATGTGATAATGAACCAAAGCAGAAGACTTAGTTATGCTTGTACAGCATGGTGATGATAACACGAAACGATAAATAAAACAACATATCTCCACGCCAATTCCTTTAGACACATAACACATATTATCACGATCCTTGCCGGGCTTGCCTTCTCTACCTTAATAAATTGGACATCATATATCTTGAGTTAATGACGTTCCCAGTCTACAAAAAAATCAAATATATACAGCGGTTTAGTCACAAAATATCATTTGTTACTTTTAGAAACTCTACATTATGTGATCTCTACAATATAAAGCGATCTCATGATGATTTAGGATACCTTCATCGAGATCGTTAAGTCTAAAAAGTGAATCGACTGTTGAGTTATTGTAGTAACAATCGACATGTCTATGCTTGATGATTTTTATTGTTATTAGTTGGTCAGATAATTAAACGTGTCCGTACTATGGTTCAAGCCTTGTCGTGGCGGTGGGGCTTAGTAGCCTGGGGTGAACCCAGGCGAAGCCAATTAAACCGAGGGGGATCTTTGCACCCCTCTTATAAGAAGAGGTGGCTTAAAAATCAGGAGGAGGAATCGCTCTCGGGACCCTTCTTATAAGAACAGGGGACTTCAGAGCAATAGGAGGCGGCGCTTTTGCGCACGGGGCAAGGTGCGAAGATGAGAACCTCACACCATTGCACTGTCCTAAAGTCGGTGGAGTTGTCTTGTAGTGCGGGGCAACCCCATCTGTGGAGGTGGAGTTGGTGCCTTAGGGGCCTGATTAGCCTTCAAAGTAGCCTGAAGATCTGTTGTTCCGGGCCACTGATAGCACTCGCGGTGGTTTTTGTGGGTATTCGGCACTATCATGTGCCGTAAGTCCCATACAACACTGGACCCCACCTAGGGCCGGTGCAGACGCGTAAATGCGTTTCCCCCGCGTCAAAAGAAAGATAATTAAAGGTGTGGCATAACCCTTGCCGACCGCGTTCGTAACAAAGAAGTGAGAGAGAGATTAGGAGTGAATGAAAATATTGGTGTTAAAATGAGAAAGGGCATCCTCCGATGGTCCGGACAAGTAGAAAGAACTATGGATGTAAGGTTAACGAAACAGATATACAATGCGAATGTGCAAGGATGTAGATACCGGGGAAAACCCAGACTAACATACCACGATCAAATTGGTCGGGTACTCTCCGAAGGTGGTGTTGGGAGTCTTCGCAACGGGCGTGTTTGTAACAAGAGAGTTATGAAATTGGAGGAGGCAAGGCAGGTATATAAGGATCATGATATGTGGCGCTCCGTTTTCTTTGCCTACCCCGTCAGGGAACTGGCGTGATGATATGTTGTTGTTGTTGTATTTTAAAAAATAATTAGTAGATTTTGTTCCTTTTCTTCACCCATGTCACTAATTATAATGGTCATGTAGACTATTGTTGTATTACTTTACGAATAATTTGAGGTAGAGACATTGTAAGAGATAAGTAATATGTTTTATTAATAATTAGTTGTTTTATTGGAAGTCATTAACCATTATTCGCATTAAGACAGTAAAAATGTAATAATATAAAAATAAAATAATAATAGTCCGTTACTAGTTAACCACAAAATCATTTTCAAATACGTGTTCACTAACACAAATTTAAAAGCAAGCAAGTTATGGAAGCGAAGAGGAACCCAATACTACGGTTTGCTATGGACTACTACGGACTGCTACGGAGACTAGCTAATTTAAAAATATAATCATGTTGTTTATTACCAGATAAAACTTGCGCTATCTTATTAATGTCCAAGTTTAGTGGTGGATATATAAATCATCCTAACATTACAGGACCACATCTTTGTCAGTTCAGCAGGACGTTTTCACGACCCAGTCACGTAAGCCAATAACTAGCACCCTATTTTTCTTCCCACATGTTTCTAGGTGCATTATTTTAATGTTTACTACAATAAGCACGCAAGTCTTGGTACGAATTGATCAAGCTATTTTGGGGTTAATTGTTTTATTCTTGCAGAAAAGGGGAAATGTTCCACGTTACCTTCAATGCAGACATTCGCTTGAACGCCTTCCCGCAAGTCTCGCACACAAAGTGTCTCACTTCCGAGTGATCAATTAGGTGAGCTTCTATTTGGTATTTATATAAAAACCTGCAAAGACAACGATCGTGAATAACAGCTATCCATATTGCTTTAGGTCACCTACTCAAGATATTGAGACTAATCTCCATTTAAAAACTATTCGTAGTTATTTATTGACGCTTTCAAAGTTGAATTTGCTCCTTTTATACTACGAGTATAAAACAATCGAGCAATCAGAGCCAGATGACGACGTCAGATGCTCATAGGCACTCGCATAATTGACTTGCAAGATGCCTTGCCATCCTTTCCGCCTCCCCTACAACCACCGCCACCGGCTTATCATAATACACACACGCCACAGCATGGCTGTCATTTCACGCCGGTATGATGTTGGCGAGAGGTATCTCCCCGGCCGTGCCGGCCCAATTCGGCTGCACGACACTGTTACTTACTCTCGGTTATCTCTCGGTATTAACTTAGGGCTAGGACTAGACTTGAAAATTCCACCAATTATTTAGACCTACGAATTCTTATTAAGATCAATATACTTTGGAGCTGCTCTATTTTCATGTCCAAGTTTAATGGATGGAGGAAACTACAAATTCTATACACATTTAATAATAATAATATAAGCCTTTTATTTCAGAATTAAGTTTTACAGTTACACATTTACAAATACAAAAATTAACTTTTCCTAAGTTATATTTCTGTGTGCTGATTAGCAAAGGCCTCCTCCGTTATCCACGAATTTCTGTCCTTAGCAGTGCCACCCGCTACTGCTTTTATTTCGATCATCTTTTTAATGGGCGCCAGCGTTTTCTACGCTTGAGACCCAGGACCCAGTACATTATTTGTTTGCTCTATTTTTGTCGTCCTAAAATTGCGTGTCCTGGCCACTTCCACTTCAGTTTTTTTAAAGTTAATGTGATATCTTTTGTATTTATACGTTTCTTTATTTTTTCAGTTTTGATTCTGTCACTTAGTTTTTTTCCTATCATGCTTCTATTCATAGCGTTTTGGCAAGTTAATATTTTTTCACTTGTGCTCTAGTTAGGGACCATGTTTGGCAGCCATATGTAAGAATTGGTAATATACATGTATCCAAAAGTTTCTTTTAAATTTTTTTTGTTTACTTCCTTGAAATTCCAATATCGCTTCCAAGCGTTGCTGATACGTCTTTCAATTTCCTTTGCCATTTTATCTTTGTCGATATTAATTGTCCCAAATAAACGTATTCGTAGACATGCTCTATGTTATGGTTATTAATGTATATGGGTTCTTCTATTCCATTGGTCATGACTTTCGTTTTCTGAGTATTCACAAGCAATCGTGTTTTCTGACTCTCCCTATCTAGATCTATCAACATTTCTTGCAGACCTACTCTTGTCTTTACTTCCTTTTCAAGTTAAAACCTTTCTTTGCTATTTTCACAAATTGTCTTCAAGATCCTGATGTAATTATATTCAGTGCCCTGGTTCTTAAGGGCTCTCCAGATCATCAACAAAGCAGTAGTAGAATATAAAGTTATGTTCTTTGCTCTTCGCAAAAATTTTTTTGACCACGTGGATATGGTTTAACGTCGAGAAACCAATTTTAAATCCTGCCTGCTCTCGTGGCAAGTTATTGTTACACGACCAAGAATCACTTTAGAAAATATTTTATAAATGTTAGACATAAGACTGACTGGCCTATAGTTGTTGGTGTTTGTCTTATCACCTTTTATTTGTAATAAGTGATGGAAGATGATGCCCATTGTTTAGATATTGATTCTGTCTTTAGAACGTTGTTATAAATTTGTGTCAGTATAGGGGCAAGGAGTTCTATATTCTCTATTACCAGTTCATTACTGAGTTTGCTCTTCTGAGATTTAATAGCTTTTTCGACTTCTGAGATCATGATTTCTGGTATTAATTCCTCTTTCTAATTGTGTGGCAACTAAAGTCTTACTTCTTGAGTACAAATCTCTATAGAAGTTTGTCGCTATTGTTAATATCTCCGATATTATTGATTGTGGATTATTGTTTATCTTTTATGTACGGTATCCATTCCTTTCTCGGTTGTTAATTGTTTTATTCCTCTCTGAGTGCCACCAAATCTTTGATTTTTTATGATTTTTTCTGAACTGTTTAACCTATATATTTGTCGGTCTCTTCTCCTATTTTCTCTTATTTATTCTTACGTTTTTTTTATTTATTAGTTGTTGCTATAAGTGCGGACTCTTTTGCTAGTAACTCTCTTGTCTTATATGACAGCCATTGAATAGACTGTTTGTCTTTATATCTATTGCTCTTGTTATTGTTATTTATGAGTCTACGAATATATTATATTTATTTTGAATATTGAGCTGGTTACATTTTTCCATAAACATATCTATTATTTCTTTTAAATCGTCTATTTTCATTTTTGTAGTTTCATTTGGTGTTCTAATTTTGAAATGTCTGGTTCTATTATGTTTTGACGTTTTTATTTTTGCTCTTACCATCCTGTCGTTGCTATTGAAGTTGATCCTATTGACCACTCTACAGTCATGAAATATGTTACTATTGTTACAGAGTATAGTCAATTTCATTTTTAACGCGGGGATCTGGTAAAGTCTAAGTCCATCTGTTGCTGTTGCGATTTTTGTAGTAGCTGTTTAATATTTTTAGATTGTTTTCGGATGCTAGTAGCAATATTTTTTCTCTATTCTTCTGTCTCCTACCGGATGTATAAGGGCCTAGATACTTACTTCGCCGTCTATTCTTTTTCCTACTTTAGCATTAAAGACTCCCATTATGACTAAGTTTTTGTGTGTATGTTCTTTGATTGCCTGCGACAACTCTGAGTTGACAGTGAGTATAGACATTCTATTTCCTCCACAGATAGCTGACCGTTCAGTTGGCGAGTATACTTGTACTATAGTCCTCAGCGATTTGCTGGAGGGCAACTGGAGGTTAAGTATTACAATGCGTTCTGATACTCTAGTAAATTGAACTATGTTTTCTTTCATGTCTTTCTTAACTAGAAACCCTACACCGTATTGACCCGGCCTTTCACTTTTATAATAGAAAATATATGGGCCATGATCTACAATTGCTTCACCGAAGCGCCGAACTTTACTTAAATCCAGAATTATTGGAGCTTACATCAATTCCTTTAAACTAACTTCGGTTCTTAGTGAGTGTATTGTAAGTTGCGATATATAACATGTCTACGAGACGAGTTCTATTTTTTGGAGGGTAACAGTATCCTCCCCCCATGGCGACTAGCCGGGTTGAAGTGCATACATAAAATGTTGATACGTTTGTTTCCAGGTGTTGTTGGAGGCAGCTACTTGTTTTTTGAAATTTCTTTCACCACTTTTGACTTTCTCTGTGATACGTAGTTGAGAATACTTAATACTTGGTTGGTACTTTTGAGATTGAGAGAGAGCCTCGGGGACTAACTATGCTTTTTTTCTTTTGGGTAGACAAATTAGGTGATACGGTCTTCTCTCTTTTCCTTGTCTCTCGTGTGTGGTCGTTTGGTGTCTTTGCTATTATTTTGGTCCCTTTAATGAAGGCTATCTTCCCTTCCTGTCTTTCTTACTCCACTTTCTGCTGCAGTTGCTTTCGCATCTCCAATTCTTCTTTCCAATAGTATTCACTTACATATATTCCTTTTGGGAGCTGATACTTATTTTTCAATATGAGATGTTTTTTCCACTTAGTTGTAACAGTGACCACCACCGGACGTTTTTTATTGTTTACTGGTATCCCTTTTAACAACTATAATAGGTGAGAGAAAATAGCGTACTCATTTTCTTTTTCTATTCCTCCCACACCCAGTGCATGAAATAAAAATGTTTATACTCTAGTCGTGTGGTCTGAAACACACTTGGTCTAATACATGGAGAAAATGAAACCATTTTTTTCTTATTGTTAGGTTAGGCTTCTCTAGCAGATCAGGGCAATTCGAAGCCATATTATTAGAAACGTATAGTAAGATGCTGTTCTGCATCGCAACCGAATCTTGCCGGGACGTCCGAAGAAGTGCGCCGCGGTCACTTGATACCACCGTGAAGTAATATCTATGCAGTTGCGTACCAGTTTGTGAATTTTAGCTAGAATTGGATGGTGAAACACACACATGCATAACTGTTAGGCGGATGCCTATATCGGTAGTCGCCAACTCTCCAAATGCTCATTTTTTCCCAATACTATAAACAGGCACGGAGTATATATGAAAGAAATAAGACGGAGAAATAACTTTAGTAAGGGGTGGTGCCATGCTGCATTGCAGCGAAATTGGACCGGCCCAACTGGGGAGGTACCTCTCGCTCACATAGTACCGTCGTAAGGTGACATCTTCGATGTGGCGTTTTGTGTGGATTCAGTAGCCGGTGGTCCATTGGAGGGGAAGAGGAAATGATGTCCGCATCGGGATAGTAATTATGCGGATCTTCGCGGGCGTCAGTAGTCGTAGAAATCTTCCGATTTCTCGTTTGACCACCTAAAATATACAAAAACTCACTTTCTTTCGCACAAATCACAAATGAACAGTCTATTCTCAGTGTGTATTCTTTCGTGTCGTTTCCACGTCTTGCACGTTGTAAACACTTTATTACAGTAAGAGCAGAGGCCTCCGGGTTTATGTAAATGTACTGATCTAAAATGAAATTGCAGGGATTTCAGAGCCACCATTCGTTGTTCGCATATATGACAGGTGATTGCCGCATTCGGCAAGTGGGAGTGCCTAGAACAGTAACACTTTTATGTACAATATTATATATAGGATTAATTTAAAACACCAGCAAGCTCTAAGGAATACTAATAAGAATAATTATTTTTATTCCCAACACAATCGTTTACATGCAATATTTGTCCCGCACCACAGGAACACCCCGCTTTTGCGCCCGGGGCAAGGGGGCGAGAATGGGAACCTCACCCTATTGCACTGTCCAGTGTTGCTGGGTTTATCCTGTAGTGCGGAGCAACTCTTCTGTGTAGGAGGCGTCGGTCCCTTGGGAACTGACTAGCCACCGAGATCGTCGCACTGATGGCACGCGCGGTGGTTTTACTGGGTATTCAGCACTACAATGTGCCACGAGTCCAAAACGCCACTGAACCCCATCTAAGGCCGACGATCGAGCGTAAATGTGTTTCCTCGCGTAAACAAAAAGTTGCTTAGAAACAGTCAATATTAGTAATCATAATTATAAACAATTGTTGCTTGACTAACACACACATATAGCCCATCTGTGAATTTAAGGCACACACCTTGCACTTGCGCTGCAAAAATGAAGATTTTCTTGTATAAAGGAAACTGAACACAATGAGTGAGAAGATATTTCAACTGTAGGAAAATATGCGTCCAAAAAACAAGGAAAATTCTCAAGCGTGAAGAAAACAGTAAGAAGGTAAAATACACATTTTAATTTTATTCAACAGGTCGCTACACATGCTTTTCGTCTACATCTCGTTATGAATCTTTTTTGTGCATTTTTATCCGACGGTATCTAAAGGGTGGTAATATTTCTCGCGCGTGTTTGTATATTTATGTGTCCCTAGCTACAGCCCGAATTGCTAGATGGATTTTAACCTATAAATCGTTGTTAGATTTTACTGGATAACGGGTTCAACTTGATATTAGTTTACTGAAATAACTTGGAACGAAATAGTTTTAAGTCCGCTTTTTTAATTAAACTATATACGTTGTTCTAACCCGAAAGATAAGTTGACAAAAAAATTACTCATTGACGTGGCAAAGGGCTGGTCACACACTCAGAAGATTGGATGGCAGATGGCCACTAAGGTTCTGGAGTAGAGGCCGCATCTTGGAAAACGAAGTGTTGGACGACCGTTCACCAGGTGAGAAGACCGTGCAGTAGCCGGTCCGGCATGGATGCGAGTAGCAGGAGATCGGCCGTCTTGGCGTTCCTTGAAAGAGGCCTACGTCCAGCAGTGGACCGATAGGGGATGATGATGATGAAATTACCCAATACTCTATATCCCTATGCCAAACGATCACGTCAGCGCAAAGTCCATTTTACGATCAGATGTTAGAGTCCGGGGAGGACGGTCGCCTCGGTCCCTCTGTCCATGATATGAATAGTGAAATTAGCTATTGCAAACAATCTCATGTCGGGACGAAAATAATCTTTACCATACAACCATAAAATAATATGAAAATGTATTTGTTAAATATTTATAATACATACTACTTAACGTAATAAAGAAATTACTACTTAGTATAATTTTAGGAACCCGGAGTTGTACGGGTAAAATCGCGAAGCGCTACAATTTATTCACTCGTGTGTTAGGGCTAATGACGGGCAATGTATGATACTTCAAAGAAAAAATACAAAGAGTTGCGCAGTACGTATTACAACATGGGACAGCCGAATCTGCAGACGTAATTGGAAAATGAAAATGGCTCGACTCAACAGCGATCCAAATCCCCCGCGGCAAGATTATTTTCTTACCAGGAATTTGTGCCGTTTCGCAATATTTCTTACTTGAATCACGAAATCACTCGTGAGCGTTAATATATACATAATTATTATAAAACTTATTTTACGGATTTTATCTCTGTTTATTTAGTTATTTAACTAGGCCGACATTTCAGAAGCTTTATAGTGACCATGGTAAATCCGTAAAAGTGGTCTTGTTGTAATGTGTAACATTCGCGCAAACTTAAGACATCAATAAACCTAATTATTAGCAATTAAAAAAGCCGGCCAAGGGCGAGCCGCCTATGAACAAAAAAATACCATGATCCATCTATCTTCCAAATTTCAAACATACAGTAGGTACACCTAACCTCCGGAGTAAAATCTGTGACATGTGGTCGGACAGAGAGACGGACGGTCGGAAATAAAGAAACTATAAGGAAAATATATACCAATTGTCATATATGTTACCAAGAGAATTTGTAAGAAACCTAATTCCTTCGCATCAGATATGCTACTCAGGTTGTAGCAGGAAATATAAAGACTACGTACATATAAATACCTATATATGCATTAGGAAACCCCTGATGAACCTTCTTCTGGCTGATTCGGTTAGAAACTCCAAAAGATGCTGTCTTTTGGAGTTTCTAACCGAACCGAGGTCGAATGGTTTTTATTTATTGATGTCTTAAGTTTACGCGAATTTTATTCATTACAATAAAAATACTTTTACGGATTTTATCACGGTTTTTTTTAATTATTTAGCTAGCCCGACGTTTCTTTACAGCAGCCGTGATCACGGGTGGCCACCCGTGACCATTGTTGCTATAAACCACGATAAAGTCCGTAAAAGTTTTATTGTAATGATTTTTTTTTCTTATTAGACGAAGACAGAACTCTCATACAGAGCCATAGGCCTCCCTCGTAGAGCGCCATAGGTCACGGTCACGAGCCACATGCATCCAGTGGCTTCCCGGCACCTTAAAAAAGACATCAGTCCACCGGGTAGGAGGCCATCCAACACTCAATGTGCATTTTTATTCATTTCAATTTATTTTGAAATATTTCCGACAGGTAAAAGCTTAGACACAATGTGGACAGGTAATGAGACTTCTCATTAGTAATCGAGTATCTCGGTGTTACTAAATTGACTCAGATCGGCTCCTTTAGAATGTGTTAAAACCCCAAGGTTCTCATTTCGAAAATATTAGAATTAAATTGAAAAACAATAGTCCGACTTCATACATTTCAAATTGTTTGATTGTGTCTCAAGTTGTGTAATCAAGACGAATCTAACACAACTACTATTCACAAACAGTTTTGAACACAAAATATCCATAGCGTCGGCCGCCGCTTAAGCATTGTCATGTGAATATGTATCAGAGGCCCTATCCGTTAACGCACACTATGAAAACTCACAGTTTTGTCGGTGGATACGGGCACAAATCTAGCGTGTTACAATGTATCACGCCACAGTTCAAGCTGTAGTAAGGAACATAGAAATCTTCACATTTGTATACTCTGGAAAACTATACTTGCATAAGATACTGATTGGTATGCTTAGCGGTTTTTCACATCCTAAGAGATAATGTATAGACTAATAATAATGAAGTAAAAAATAAACATACCTATGAGTTATCATGTCTGCAAAATCCCGACCAGCGTAATCACACAAATTACATTTCAAATCATTATTAGACCAGTGCTCATTTAAGTGATCCCTCAAACTTATTTGTAGATGACAAGACACATCACACAGCCCTGAAAATAAATTTATAGTTAAAATTGACGTACAAAAACTGTTCCACAAAACCTAGAATATTAATCTGTGGACCGGTCTTGCAGCATACCATTAGTATGAAATTACTATTTGGTATTTCATTTAAGTACCACATGAACGCTTCATATATTTCTTCTAATCTGAATCTATCAAGATATAATTAATTTAAAATTTGTAGTGTGTTTGCCAGTTAAGTTCAAAAAATTCTAATTGAGACTTTTTTGACAAATTCGTTGAGATAGGCCTGTGGGAACTACCAGGACCTTTAAAAGCGGTCAGACCCCTATTTTCACATTAATAGTCTAAGATCAATGTATTGTTTCTCTTTTGGAGGAAATCATAGATTTTTATGAACTTGTTTATTTTTTGCAGAGTAACTAATTTGGCTATAGTTAAAATATGCCTATGTAATAATCATTATGATGAAGCCATATTGAAATATGGAGTGACACGGGTTGAAAATAGCACGCAAATAATCTCAGTAACTTCATTTATATAACAAAATTTTTATGTTACTAAGCAACATGCAGAATAACATACAAATAAATAACTAGATGTGTGGAACTAAAGAATCCAAAATATGACACACATGTTCTGAAGTTATAATAGGTAAACATATACAGGTGAAAAGGTGGGCCATTAATTGTATAAAACCCTGAAATATAATTATTCTAGAAACTTACCACAATCATAATCAGTTGCTTTTTCTTCTGATTTTTGCTGGATTACATTTTTACATTTCTTTTCTTTTTCACTTAAACAACTTTTTCTATGATGCTTCAGCCACTTATACTTTCCTATGCACAAATGTGGCATTGGAACAACAATACAGTTTGTTAGTGTGCTTACCATTTACAAAATTTATGGATGGCAACCCAATTAAGTAACAGTGACAGGACAGAACTACACCACCACTTGCAATTTAGATGCATTGCCTATTGTTAGACCATGAAATATATATTTCAGCATGAACACATAAATAGGTACTGGAAAATTAATTGATGACTATGAAATATACTCCCGAGTCTCCAGACTGATGTTAGAAATTGATAATCCCAAAACTACTTAGAGATACTACTCAAGGTGGTATGAAACGTTGAAATACTTTAAATATTAATAATCTCCATCATGTATCAATCAAACAATAATCAACATGTTAGCCCAAATACGTACTTTCATTCAATTTCTCTCAGTTCCCTGCAGGACATAGGCGTCTTTCAGTGAACAACAAAATGACAACTCTGGAGATAGTTCCCCCAAAAATTAATTTTTAGGTCCATCTTTCTATTTACTGCATGAAAAAGTTTTATTTTTACTTACTATATTCTTTATTGCACTTTATACATTTGTGTATTTTAAAACTTGCTTTAGCATTCCTTAATTTTTTAATTTTACTTCTACATAAGTCTTTGGTGTTATATACTCTTTGTATTTCACTTTCTGTAATGTTGCCATTTTCAATGGCCACGTAAGGTTGGCTTACTTCATTGCATTTTTCAATGTCTTCTGAAGACTTTAAAGTATCAAATTCTGTACAATCTGCGTAAGCTTTTTTTTTATTGACCTCACATAATATTATGTCGTCATTATTTTCAGATTTCTAAAATAACACAACAATGTAGTTTATTTTAATAATTAATATAATGTTAGCAAAAAATATTGCATAAACCACTATAAAGATGTATGCACATATAGAATAATTCAAAAATAATTTTAGAGAATACTAAATGAACAATTAATTTTAATATATATACTTAATATGTTGATAAATTTGTGTTCATTTTATACAAACATTCAATCCATGATTACTAATATTTGTGTTTATTTAATGTTTTAACATCAATAAAATGAAGGAAAATGCTGTACATACCTTTTCTGAAGCATGTAAAGACTGCCAAAATTCTTCAGACTCCTTACATTTTTGTTTGAACTTTGCAAAATTCTCTACATCTCTTGCACAATTGTTACACAAACTTAATGGTAATCCATTAAGATCTACCTGCAATTTCTCCTGTGTTAAGGATAGTAATAATCCATCATTTAATCAGACGCATGAAATGTAGTGGAGTGTGAGTGATCTCACAATATTATTTGTATCATACATACTACTGTATGTATGATACAAATAATGTTGCAAATGATCTGGAATTGAGTGGTGTTGTATTGATTAAATAAGTAATCATCATTTGTATCATACATAAAGAAATATTGGCCAAATATGGAATTGAAGTCTCCTTAGTGTCATATTGATCAAATAAAAAAACTGAATCTACTCACAACTACATCTATGCAAAATTGATATAAACTCAATAAAACTTGATTTCCTAAGAATGATATCGTGTCAGTACATTTTGTATTTAGGCAAACACGACAAGAATTTTTATTCACCAGATTTATTTCCATTATACAGACAAATTGCCCTTTTAAATAGTAAAGGACTCAATATTGAAAAAAGTAAATAAATAAACAAACATAGCTCTTGAAAATGACAATCCAACTTTCAAATGCAAGTTGTTGTTGTAAGTTTTGTCCTCGCGGACAGGCTAAGATCGAATGACCATGCCGCCTAGTCCTTAGTATTTTATTTTTCGTTGTCGCTTTTATAAAGTATACGCCTTTAGTTTGCCATCTTTTTCTCCCTCCTCTGAAAAAAAAATGCAAATGCAAGAATCTTAAACTTCAATAGTTGTTGTTTGTTGTAAGATTCATCCTCACGGACAGGCCAAAACCATATGACCATACCACCTCGTCTTTGGTACTTTAGAGAATTTAATTGTTTTATAAAGAGTACCACGTAGAAACCCTTTTTTTTTTCTTCAAACTTCAACTTCCAAGCTAAAGTTTAGCTCAAGTTTATTTGTTAAATTATCATTAAACACGTTAAATCGCCACAATTCCTCCACAATTACACAAAAATAATATGAAATAATAAATAATAAAATAAAATGAATATACTTAATTATTTATATTTTTTAGGTTTTCATTATTTGGACCGTGTATTTTTTTCAAACACAATCGATAAATTCAAGTAGACGTACTTGAATATTTCTTCGAAGTTTCTCCCTTCGCGTTATGTGGCATGGAATTGCAGCACATCGCAAAACAAGCAGAATAATTATCACAATTTTGAAAATTTTAAATTTAATGCAGGTCCATCCGCACCGTTTAGTGTCACTTTTTTTTGGAGTAACAACCATAGCCTCAACTCATAAAGTAATAAATGTATTTTCCTGAATTTTGGAGGGAAATAGGAATTACGAAATTCCAAAAAACACAACTGACCTGTGCTTGAGGTTTTATAGTAAATTTAATACAATAACAACTAGCAATACAACAACAACTCATCTGTATAACGTAGGCATTATAAATCTGGAATGACCCACTATCTTTTTTTTAATACGAAAGAAAAGAGTAAGTACTTCCCACAGATATAATTGTTAACTATTATTTAGCTCAAAACATATCACTATATTACTTGCCTTAAGTACCAATCTAGTACCCATGTATTTCATGTTGTAGCCAGATTTTTTTTCGGGCAAAAGTTATTATAACTTACTGGGTTTGACTTCATATTTACGTTTAGGAAAAACATTGAATGTATTTCTTAGATATACTATATTTTAAGATTTTTGATATAATTAATATTATTCCTGATTGTAAGCTGTAACCGATGCCAGATCCACCACTAACCTGCTTAGGTCGTCGTCTGGGGACGCTCAGGCTGGCAGGCAGGCAGTAGGTAAGTGCAAATACTGCACTGGTTCATCGTCGTAGCTATCATGTTAGCAATCATAACGTCGTATTTATGATTTTCAATGTCATATTATTGATAACACTTTTATCAATATGTAAAATATATTTTAATAATAAACATATTTTCACAATTGTTGTATAGCAGTACAGCACAAAGATTTTTGGCATATACTTTCATGTCGGTAATTCTGTCTCATTCCACAAGAAAATCTAAAGAAACGCGATAAAATACGTTAAAGAGACACAACGGCTTGTTATACTCTCTCGCTCGCAGGCTCCGCCCATTACTGCGACTTGCAACGTTCCTATGACATTTTACGTTTTTGTGCATGTAGCTCGCGTTATCGACTATTTACAACACGTTATCACGTCAGGAACAAATGTTACGTCCTTACATATGAAATGGGCGTTTTTCGTAATGACCACTTATACACGAATATCTCCTTGGTAAGGAATTCCAAATTCAAATTTATTCAGCTATTTTTTTTCCTCCCATACAAAACGCCAACTTCATATGTAAGGACCTAATAATTTAATTACATATTATGGATCCCGCTACGAAGGCTAAAGTTTTATATACGCTAAAGTTATGGTTTTAAAGGTTGAAAATTTGTAAAAAATACCTGGGTGAAACCTGGCAGTTAGTATAATAGAAATCAGAAGTTTCAAGACTTATCTGTATCATCTATACTATAGTTAGATATAGTTAGAAATATTCACTGCCCACTTGGGCAAGCATATTATAAGTTTAAGACTTTTACTTTACGACAGGGGAGTTTGCAAAAAATAAGTCTTAACACAAACAAAAGATCCACTTTTCCAAAATGATTACCAATTAGTACGGGTACATAATAGTTTTTTTTGAGTATTTTCGTTTCGATGAGACACCCAACTATTGTCCTATACAAAAGTTTGCAATTCTAGTATGGGTAATGGTGATATTGTAGCTGGAACAACTGCTGAGGACCGGGATAACGCAATTTGTAGGACAATGTGTCTGTTGAATTACATTAATATTAATGTACCTATCATCGTCATCATCATTATCAGCACTTACCCCACAAAAAATATAAGACTAATGTTTCGTTTTAAGATTATATTACACGGCACGAAATTCTGAACAAGCAAATATATTATGCTAATTAAGGAAGACACGTAAAATATTTATGTAAGTAAATAATAGTAGCCTCTCAGCATGATAAGTGTATGCAGTTAATGGAAGAAAAACAAATGCTATTCACTAGATGTAGACCATTTTTATCTGCGGGTGCTCAGTGTTATCAATTATGCATCTGTCACTTCCGCCGGGTTCCAGTGTTGCCAACAATTAGTAGCTCAACGATTGGTACTGCAGGGGAAAAGTGAACGTATACTTTTTAATGGTCAACTCAACTTCTTAATACGTAAAGTTTGATACAGATTTTTTTTGTAATTATTTTTTAAACATATTATTATGATTGCGTTTAAGATGACAAACTGTCAGTCAGTGCACTATTATGGAGACATATTGCCCTTTTTCCTTCCTCCTCCCAATGGGCCTCCAGAAACCCACAAACCGCCACGATACACGACAACACAGCTACGGTCCCGGCCGTGCTGGCCCAATTTGGTTGCAATGCAACCTATTATTAAATTTAAGATAATAGAATACGTTCTTCACATATATGTAAGTATAATTGAGATGAAGCAATATTATAATGTTTCACAACAAAGTATACTGCGAGGCACTAGCCTTCTATTAAAATATTAATTCTGCTCAGTGATATAAATTACTCGTATTAAACAAAAACCCCAAAAGGTGTCTATGATTTTCTCAAAATAGGATTTTTATGCGGTTTTCAACCAAGGATAGAGCGATTCCCGAGGAAGGTTTTAGTTTTTCTTTTATCACGGTAATAATCCGTCCCATGCATGAGAATAACAATATCGATTTGGTATGTGGGATGGCGTTACCACAAAGAATAATTTCTAAGAGTTTAGTGCTATTGCTGTAGCCCTTATCACAATACTGCAATAATTTTCAGTAAAATTTCTTGACTTAGGAAGTAAGCTAATTGATGCGTGACGTGAAATGCCAACGTTAGTTGAGATGTAGATACAAATTATTGAAGATACAAAGAGAGAGTGTAACTCTACACTACTCTCGCCTTACGTTCTTTTTTTTCCGGAGGGACCTAATACTGGTTGGCGGCACTTGTCCAGCCTCAACACTTCGACTGACTACGAAGACTTTTGTGTCTTCAGGTTCAGGGAGACGATAGGGGGACAGACCCCCCTCTTTTCCCGCAGATGGGAAGAGATATACCTGGTTGATTTTGGGCGTTCCCTATAGTAACAATTTTTTGGGACTGAAAAGGGGGAAGCAGTCCACCTCCCCACACTAGTGGGACAGCGCCCGCACGATACCGTTTAAGTTGCGGTGTCGTGGATAAGGATAATTGAACTCGTTGAAAGTTTTGCTTATTTTGGGAGGCCGGCCTCCTTAAGTCCTAAGTCCCAAACTAAAANNNNCTGCGCTACAAATCACCAAAAAGCCGTATTCTTGATTTATTTATTATTAGAACTCTCTAAAGTTACGTTATTTTATTTCCACCAATATAAGCTCTCAACTTACGTACTCGAACTCGGGCTCGTTTCCGTAAGCGGTGTGTGAGTTAGTCATTCTGTCAGTCATATGTGTTATAACTTTGCCACTATATGTAAGGTTTCATCGCTCGACTGGTACGAGTGGTATATATGATATTGGTTACGGTTAAGATACGCACCATCCAGTCGACCCATGTGGGCCTCAAGTATGGGCCGGGCTCAGGTCGTGAAAAGATAGCTACTATCGACTAGAAACTGCTATCCGTTAGTTGGCCCTACTGCCATTTTACTGCGGGTGCGGGTCTTGTTATTTCTTTGTTTGTGTTCTTGGACGGACTTAGCTATTGCTATCGCGATCGCGTCGTCGGCGTCATGCAATACGTGCTTCGGCCGACGGTAACGGGAGTCGGTAAATAACGTCGGATCGTATTCCGAATAATTTATTTTTGTGATTAAGGTCACGGTCAAAGATCTTTTGAGACAGCTCTATGTTGTCTCTCAGTTGAAAGTCACAATGTAGGTCGATGTTTCGGAAGTACCACGGGCATCCGGTAGCCTTGCGTAACAATCTATTTTGCATTTTCTGCAAGCTTTCTATTTAGGTAAGGGATATGTGCGCGAAAGATGCACTGCAATACGACAAAATCGGTCGAATACATGTAATATACAAAGTGAGCTTATGTCTATACGCCATTTTGCTCTTTTTGTTTATAAGAGGATAAAGCTTAAAAAGGACATATCGTGCCTTTTTCATAATGTTATCTATGTGATTCTTGGAGTTCATCTACCTATCGAGAGTGACTCCCAAGTATTTCAACGTCTCTGCTCTAGGTATCTCGTTACCGTGGAGTAGGATGGGAGGCATGTTTCCACGTCTCAGCGAGGGGTGGTTTAGTGAGAAGAGTATGGGGTTACTCTTCTCCGCATTAACCCCTATACTCCATTTTAAGAACCATTCACCGAGTTCGGTGACGGCCTTTTGGAGTAGTTTGGCACTGAACTTGGTTGGGGAGGTATCTAATGTACAGTGCGGTGTCATCCGCAAACATCACCAGCTGGACGCTGGGGTGTCGCGGTATGTCGCTAGTGTACAGATTGAAGAGGGTGGGAGAGAGAACCGATCCTTGCGGACAACCGGCTGTGAGGGGACGAGGGGAGGACAGGGTGCCCTCCACTCTGTAGCGGAGCTGCCTGTTTGCTAGGTAGATGTTTACGATCAGTACCAGCCTGTCAGGCAGTCCTAACTAGTATATTTTGAAGATGAGGCCTTGATGCCAAATCTTGTCAAACGCCTTTGCTACATCAAAGAAGACAGCGCCCGTGCCGCGTGGCCGGCCCTGTCATCTAAGTCCCGATGGTACGTACTCCGTGAGGCGGTGTATCTGTTGTGGGCAGCTGTGGCTGTCGCGAAATGCGAACTGCTCGTCTATGACTAGGATTTTCCCTCGCATCGCGGTTTTTAGGCGTGCGAGAGTTATCCCTTTCATAGATTTCACCTAATGAGTTTATGAGACTTATAGGCCGGTAACTACTGGGCTCCACACGGGCTTTCCTCGTCTTGCCTTACGTGCACTCTCGTACCTTTTATTATTGTATGGGCAAGAGTGTGTGTGAGAGAGAGAGAGAGAGAGAGAGAGACTCGCGATCACACATTTATTTCTCTCTTCCTCTCATAGCCTGCATGGAATACCGTTAGTATTCAGTCTTACTTCAGTAGTGTGGTCTAAGGCACACTCATTTATAGTAAGACGTAGTGCTATACTGCATTGCAGCTTCATTAGGCTGTCCCGGCCGGATAAATAACACTCGCTCATATGATACCGCCTTAAAAGAGATAACTCTGCTATTGCGTTTTGTAGGGAGAGGAGAAGGAAAGTTGTGCAGCGATAATGCGAGTTTCTATGGTCGTCGGTAGCGGTCGGTAGATCCAATAGCTCATTTGCCCTCTATACTAGAAAAAACAGTAGAAGATCAATTGGATACTCTATCTAAGTATTATCTGTATTATGTAAGTAATCTGTTGGTTATTAATGTCGGATTATATTCACAAGTATAAGTGGATTCACATAAAAGTTCTCCCTTGGTATACCTGCTAAGCTTTACTCTCCCCATAAATTAGTAAACTTTTTCTTAAAATTTATTGAGGGCTGCCCTCAGGATAATGACCCTTTGGTTTCAATAATAACATAAATTTGTGACTTCATTGAATTGAAAGGGTTTTCGTCCTGAGATCAGCTGTACAAAAAAAGGTGTCGGCTGTTTGGTTACAATAATTCGTGTTGAGTTTGATGCTTTTGATGAGTTTCGAACTTACCATAGAATAGTCTAGCACCGAGCTGAGCCTTTTTCGTTTCACTCTCAGTAATTTATGCTAGATAAACACATGATGAACATAAACTTATACTATGGAAATAAGATTATAAAGTCCTTGAAATATCCGTTGTATTTTAAGGAAGGTTTATGTTTTAACAAGTAATTGCAGCGCATCATAGTTCCTCCCATGCAACTCCGGTCCTGTTTGTTGTTGCGTCATGGTATAACCTTCTTCATTAGTGTAGCCTTCATGTACAAATCCAACTCGTAGAGTATTCTAATATTTGTGGCAAGTGAATTGCATATTCTACACCCGGTTACTTTTGACCATATTGATGTTACGCGATTGTTGCGAGATATTAAACTATTTCGGGATGATAGACTGAAGGACACCTTAGATTGATTGCGAGATAAATTAATGGATTCTATAAATAATAAAGGAATCGCATTAATTGAGATAAAAAGTTTTAAATGTGTATTAAATGAGAATGTAGTTGCGGAACAATGAGCTTGCAATCATTCAATATCTTAAACGAAGTCGGATAAAAAAAATGAGTGTGAGCAGAGCGGAAATATGTAATAGGAGGAATCTAATGCATTCGATGTACAATGCCAAGTTCGTGAGAAAGATATACGTGGTGGCAACACTGTGGTTTCAACGCTGTTATTGAGCTTAAAAATGAGACCAAAAACGCAGCATAGAACAAATAGCACAAGCACCACGCGTGTAGGGCAACTGGGGCATATCAGGCATTGTGATTTTCAGCACTAAAGAAAGAACATCGATTGATATAGCAGCAATCGCATGCGCAGAAGGACATGCGTGTGCAATACTGACGAAGTTGGAAAGCGACACGAGAATAGAGGTTTATATATGGCGGACGCAGTAGTAAAGAAACAAAATATGACATGGATGATGAAAATGGTTCATTAGACAGACTCAGAGACAGACAGACAGACTTACAGACAGATAGACTTAAAATTCAGTTCAGCGCCTAAAATGCCTCAGTATATTTGTAACCGATATTGTACAATATATGAGTAGAAAATATTCAGTTGAATAATTAACTCTCTCCGACGGAATCGTAATGCAGTCTTGCTAAGTGGATACGCGAACAGTCCGAAACCAGGAAGTTGGTGGTGCTACACGCCCATGTTTCGGAAAGTGCGGCAAGCCGAGGGTCCCGCGCCTGATTTCCCTCCGGTCGTGTTGGACCGTCGATAGAGATGTCCGCATTACCCGAGGCTCGAGAATATATAACTTACCAAATGACATATTTCTAGTACTAATATAATAATAATTTTATACCTTAGCCGCGGTCGGATGGACATGAAGAAACTATAAGTGTTCCTTGTTGGTTACGGAACCCCAAAATCTGTAAATTTAGGAGCATTGAAAATATATGATGTACCTCCAATTACTAGATAGGTATATAGTTCGTTAGTAAAATTACGGGATTTATGTAGAGGAAAAACCTTAAGGAATTTATATGGCGTGAGCGTGCGTGCATTTTACCCGGCCCAAAACGTTGTCATAAAAACTAAGTAAAATCTTTACAACAGGAAACGGTTTTGTGTGGTTTTCATTACGTTAATAACTGTACTTTTGGCGTTCGTTACGACACACTTGATTTAATTGCCCTAAATTATTATCCTCCTAGTAGATTACGCACCTACTTATTTTAAAACAGTGGGGAGCCGAATGTGGGTTAAGACTAGGAAAGCGTCTCTTTTTTTTTCTATTAGCTACTGGGAATTACTAACGTAACTGACCCCCTACGGGAAGAAGGCCGGTTCTTAGTCGGGGATTGGCAAGTCTCTGGGATCTCCTGTAGCTGATATATTCAGGACATCCCAAAATGACAGTGGGTTTGTTTGATGACTCTCGCAGTGGTTTTTATTCCTTAGTAGAAATTTGGTACTACGGCCCCTTTGGGTCACCCAGGGCCGGTAAAATAAAAAAAACATCCTAAGTATATCTTGGTGAAATGAAGATTACAGTAAAACAATTTTTACGGGTTTTATCATGGTTTATTTAATTATTTAACTAGCCCAACGCTTCAGAAGCTTTTCAGCAACCGTCCAAAGTCAGCCCGTGACCATGATTGGAAGCCGTAAAAGTAGTTTTATTGTATTACATTCGCGTAAACTTAAGACATTAACATGAAAATCAGGATATTTATAAATCTATCATCATCACCATCGTTATCAGCCCTTATAAGCCCACTGCGGGATATAAATCTTTCAATGGACGCCAAGACGGCCGCTTTCTTTCTACTCGCATCCATCCCAGACCAAAAAAATATATCTGTCATTTTTGACTGTTATACTAAAGGTGTGCTCGGTGAATACAATGACACTCTTTACCTTTTTTCCGTCTAGGAGGACGGAATGATTTGATAAAATATGAAAAACTATTTTCATTTCCTCCCGGGAACCGATATTTTTCTGCCAGGATGGCAGGAATTGAAATTGCCACAAGCTACTTATTAGTGTATACTTTAAAAAAAATTTAGTCCCCGAAAGTTGTTTGTCTGTGTGTGATAGATTGTCTCAAAATCTATGGAACGGATTTTCACGCAGTTTTCAACCATTGATAGAGCGATTGTCGAAGTGGGTTTTAGTGTATAATTGTATTTGTTACTCACTGGCGAAACGGGACGGATCGTCAGATTTATATATAGTATTTGAGAGATTATTTACTACCAAAATTGAGAAGATACACACCATGATAGGCGATTACGATCCAAATTTATTCAATTAATCACCTCTCAACAGCAACAAAGATGTATTATATTACAAAATGTGAAGGAATCGATTTCCAGGTTGAACGTTGTATTTGATAAAACAAGCACTTAAAATCAATAGAAATATTTGTTGTGAATTTATTTTGCTCGTAAAAGTAACATTTTCAAGTGAATTGATTGAAACTGCGGGTCGGGAGGTCTTGACCAATAAAAGTAGAATGGATGGCTCTTTCCGTTTCGTTACGTAATTTTTAATATCCCCCAGTATTTTATAGATATTTATAGAATATAGAATATATTTATAGATAGCTCTTTAAAATGCGCGATATGAAAAAAATTGAGCGAAATTGGCTTTACCGCTCTTACGCCTCTTGCCTCTCACCACATTTTTCACTTCAGAATCATGTTCGTTTTAAGAAGTAAACTCCAGTCGCGTGTCGGAGATGATTCACGCAGTTTTTTCAAATAATTAAGTAACCAGCAAAAAATTAGATATCGATGTGAATTGGGACAATTTCCAATTTTATAAATAATTTAAAGTTGGTTTCTGAACGATGTAAAATATAAAATTACGCAATTAGTATTAAATATAAAACTTTAAAAAAATATGCCTTTCCTACACACCTTGAAATTAAGGCGAAAGGGGAACGTGACTTAATTATATATTATTCTATAATTTGCCTTCTATAATTTACTTCGTTGTCTCAAAATACATACATTTCCCTCAAAAATTCATGGTATAATAACAGTAACATATTTTTTCACGAGTTCGTTTACTACGTACGATATACGAATACCATTACACAATGGTAATTCCGATGGTCATCTATGTATGTGCCGAATTTAAATTAAATACTAAATGGCATATTATAAAAGCACTCTCTATTTCACACAAGCCGATCATACTTTCTTACTTGAGCGGTCTCAATTCACTCGAAGAAACAGCGGATTTTAAAGTTTGCCTCCACTAATTCTTGTTCATTCCGTGAGACCACTGTGGCTGCAAATAATCTTCCATTATTTCATTTCCTGCGATTATTCCTATTTACCCCGTTTTACCTGTACATAATAGTAAGTAGATTACCCAATTTCGCAATAATATTGCATACTGACATATGCAAATTCAGTTCTGTATTGAGACCGAACATCGCTTAATACCGCTAGACAAATATTACCTTTTCTTTTGTTGACGCGGGGAAACGCATTTACGCGCCTTCGCCGGCCCTGAGTGGGGTCCAGTGGTGTGTGTGGGGACTCGCGGCACATGATAGTGCCGAATACCCACTAAAACCACCATGAGTGTCATCAGTGCCGCCCTTGTTGAGGTGCCTGGAACAACAATCGTCAGGGCACCTTGACGGCCAGTCAACCCCCTAAAGGACCAACTCCACCTCCACAGATGGGGTTGCCCGGCACTACAACGCCAACTACTTTAGAACAGTGCCGCCCCTTGCCCCGTGTGCGAAAGCGCCACGTCCTGTTGTTCTTAGATCCCCTCTTCTTCTAAGAGGGGTACCGAGAGCGATTCCTCCTCCTGATCTTTAAGCCCCCTCTTCTTATTAGGGGTTCGGTTCAATTGGCTTCGCCTGGGTTCACCCCAAGCTACTAAGCCCCACCGCCACCACAAGGCTTGAACCATGGTGGGGAGACAAAGATTACCTAAATTTGTCTTAGATAGCATATCGATGAGAAGATTGACCTATTTACAAAATAAACATTTCTTTTTACAGAATAGGCAAACGAGCAATCGGAGCCTTTATACGACTACCGACAGGTTCCAAATTATAACCTTATATTATACATCTTTACTATACTAATAATTGACATAACAAAACTGAAGAGTTATTGACTGGTCTGTTTGATCGCGCTAATTTCTGAAACAACCAGTCAGATTTGAAAAAATCGTTATGTGTATAATAACTACATTCATGCGGTAATTATTGTATACTTACCATGTTGTGTGGGCGAAATCACGGGGCGCTGTTAATTATTATACTTCGTAATATGTTTCTCTAAAAGTGCCAAATTTTACAATGTTTGTTTGAACATTTTACAATACAAAAACGCTTCTGACGCGAGTGCAGTGCCAAAGCAAATTCGCAGCTAGCTTGTTATTTGTTGCGCATACTTTTTGTCTAAGTATGAACGTTTTGCTTGTTACCCGTGCTGGCTGTGCATTTTTAGTTTCCAAAACACATTTGACATGTAGATTTCCATGTGAACTATGCATATGTATTGTTGAAGTATTCAGAAAAACTAAATAAATATCGGGATGAGTGGTCTATGGACGTTTGCTGTATATTCACAATTACTTTCTAAAATATCTAGTTAACGCGGCTATATTAAAAAAAAATATCTAATAAAGCATGTTTGTTTCATACAATAATTAAAAATAAAGATTAAGTTAAATATAAATTATTTTATTAAATTCATTAATGCTGAAATAATTAAAGCTAGATTAAGTGTGTAAATTTCTCGTATATTTTGTGTTGGTGGGTTTGAAGGAAGAAGGGCAACACATCAGGTACACCACAACACATCACAATTAGGTAGAGTACAAAAAAGGTAGGTAGCCAACAAAAGGCTCTCGATTTCTTATAATATAAGAAAGCTTTGTGCAGGCAGGCTAAAATAGTTCGGGAAGAACTTATTATAACCGAAGGCAGTCGTGTGCCGCTGACACAAAAAAGTCTTATCACCCTTTTTATGAAATCGCTCTCATCTCACTTAACATATGTACCGCATAATTTTTCATTTCGAAAAGTAGCATATTTATGTATCGATATTTAGAATACAAAATGTACATTGTAAATGGGTTTGTCACTTTAGTTCTAGCCTTGTCGTGTCAACTCTGCGATGACTTTCTGAGGCAGCTGCGCCTTTTTTTTATCTTTACATCATAAGATTAAGTCAGTCTTACATCTACTGAAAAATAACTATAAAGTTAACTCGAAATCCCTTATGTATAACGAATGGATAACAAAACTTAAGAATCTTTCACTATATTCTAATTTAAAATTAGTAGTAACAATATTATGTATAAAAAAGAAAATTTCAGCTTTATTTATTACATTTAGTGTCCATCATAAACTCTTGACGGAGAAATTCATTTCTACCACATTCTATAAGGTGATATATATATAATTCTTCATGTCGGTTGCATGATGCAATTAGAGTTGGTAATTTTACCCATTAGGAAAAGAAAATTATTCAGTGGAATAGAATTGGAATGAATGCGAAAACAGAGCGTTAAATCCCTTTTGCTGATTATCGTATCCGACAACCAGGAATATCGGATAGGATCTCATAATAGGAAGGTTATCATTATCTATGCGAAACTGAGACTTTATTTTAGACCCAGATTCATAAAATGCGCATCTCCCATAGCATAAAGATTTTCAACCGTCAGTATAAATGTGGACGTAGGTACTATACTTAGTAGAAATAGATTTTTCGCTAGCTACCTTAAGTTCTCGTGACGTTTTTTTTTTTTAGATTTCACTGGAGGAATATTCATAAAACGTATGTCTGCCCCTTTGGTGAAGCAAATTAAACCGAGAGGGATGCTCATATTACCTCTTCTATTCAAGGGCGGTAAATTTATATTTTTCGCACTTTAAAATGACTCTTATAAGCAATTATTAAAAATTAAAAAATAGTCTTTTATAGATATGTTGCAAAACAGGGAGAAGTCTTCAATTCTCGGATAACGTTCCTTCTTAGACGTAAAAGTGATATAATATTAAATATTCCTATATATATATCTTTGTCGTGCCGTAAAACAAATGTGGGTCCCGTTCGCACCCTGTCAGCGGTGTCATGCTGTGAACATCTCAAAGATGGAGGCTCGGAACGGAACGTGCTCTGAATGTGTGCAGTGGTGACCTATATTATGGGATTTGGCATTTACGTAACATTGCCCGCTTCGTTGTCACATAAGTAGGGCCCTGTTTTCTCCAGTAGCTGGCGAGCGTTGAAATCATATGAGATGCGTTTGCACTGGTAAACCAGATCAATAAATGTAAACCTTTACAATCCAAATTACAAGTGCTTATAAAGTGGGTTTAATGTCTGAACCGGTGTGCGTGACCGAATATTCAATAAATGTGATATTTACCCGATTGGATCAGAAGGCGAGCAAATTTTTTTGAATCTATGTATGTTTTTGTAAGAGGTAGTGTCATACTGCTTGTAAGAGGTAGTGTCATGCTGCATAGGAGGAGGTAGCGCCATGCATGGTGCATGACACTACATCCTCCTATGCAACGGAATTGGGCCGGCATGACCGGAAGTATCTCTCGCTCACTTGATACCGCCGCAAAGTGACACCTACGGTGTCGCATTTCGTGTGGTTTATATGTAGCCGGTGGCCCATTGGGGGGTGGGCGAGGTAAAAAGGAGGGCAATACATCGACATAATTATGCTGATGGTCATGGGCGTCGGTAGTCGTTTAGAGGTTCCGATTGCTCGTTTTCCCCCCTATACTATAAAAAATGTATGTTTTTGCCCAGCACTGGGACACGTCAGGCAGTGAATAATAATAGTAATGTATGTATATAGATTTCTATGTTGCCTGAACGGCTACATCGATTTTAACGTTTAAAGTTTTGTCTGGATATCACGATATGATACTAGTTACAATGTAACATAGTACATTGTAACCATGCGCGTGTTTTGTTCTTCAATTTAATGTACCAGACATTAAATCGAAGAACAAAACACACGAATGGTTTACTTTACAGTCAATTGTGGAAAGAACTAAACAATGAGAAGGTCTAAAGTTGAAAAATAATTCCAATAGCAGTATTCAGCAGGTACGATGTGAACACTAACAAATGTTGATGTCCAAAGTTTACACGAATATTACTCATTACAATGAAATTACTTTTACGGATTTTATCTCGGTTTATTAAATTATTTATGTAGCCCAACGTCTCAGAAGCTTTACAGCAACCATGGCCACGGGTGGGCTGAGATGACAAATGTCCGGATGTTATAATGCACTAAAAGTACCCGACGAATTGTAATTATTTAGTTATTCCGATTGCCTCAAACATTACTTATTATATCTTGCTGTCTGGAGGTGTTGTGCTTGCATTTGCACTAATAAATAAACCGCGATATAATTCGTAAAATTAGTTTTTTTGTAATACTAACAAAAAAATACATAACGATAATTTGAAGAACTCTAAGCACACCTAAGATTTACTTGTGTTTTTGTTTTCTCTTTATAGTAGAGGGAGCGAATGAGAAGGAGCTACCGACTCTAATAGAGATCCGCATTATTTCGCTTAATTTATCCACCATTATCCAATTTATCCGCTCTTTAACGACTACTGACGCCCATGAACATCCACATTATTACTGTGCCGATGCGTTGCCCTCCTTTCCCCTTCCCCAATGGGCCACCGACTACTCACAAACCTCACGAAACGCGACACTGTAGATGTCACTTCACGGCGGTAGTATGTGTGCGAGAGATACGTCCCCGGTCCAGCAGAGCACTATCTCGTGCTAAAGTTTAGAAACACATACACTAATTCATTAAGACCATCAAATTCCAACACGAAACATTCAGTCTAGCTTCGGCTTAAACCGAACGTGATAAATTCGCTGCGAATAATTAAATCCGAATTTGGATGGTTTAATGTAGACCCGTAACCTTTTCCACTGTCGTAGTCATTATTGTGTTTGACAGTGATAAATATGGGTCGCAGAGGTTCACGTATTGAAAGTGCTTAAATCGAATACAACCTTAGTGCGTAGCAGGTGACCGTTTCTATTTACCGTCCTACTTATTCCGAACTCGTACTCTGTGGGCGGGCGGCTCCCCCTTATGGATCGCAGGGCGCGTTCAGTGAGTTCCCAAATGCTGGCTCGCACGGTCGCCTTACAGCCTGTTGTGATAAAACGGGACGCGAGATACGGTTCTGATAAGTGAGAGTGGGACGGCGCTATCCACGTTTTCAACAGGTCTTTATTGTTACTTCACTAAATGGTTCCATCGTGTAATAATTCTCACTTCAGTTTTACTTTTATGAGTTATTCAAAGCTTTGCTTTTATGTTACTCTTTTAAATGTATTTGAGAAAGAGAAACATAGTATCATAAATATATAAATATATATTATTTGGGATATTAAAAATTGTATTTATTCTTTCTTTATACCAGCAGGTAATTTAAAAAAATAAAAAATAATTATCTATGTATCAAAACAAAGTATATAATTAAATAATTACTAGCTACTTAAATCAGTAATTACACTTCATTTCCTGAAGGATATCTAATATTTTTCCCGCAATTTCGGAACGGTTCATGCTTGGGGACAAACTTCGGCACTCCGATGTTTATCAAGCTAAGTGCGTACTTTCGCGCACTTCAGCTGAGATAGGAGTTTGTATACAGCTTATTTAAATACCCACGGTATGACACAATTAATAAGGGACACCTAATCAATAGGATTCTGAGAAATGTCAATACACATATCAGTATATATGAATGACAAAAATAATTTTTAAGATTTTTTTTTTATTGCACAGGGGTCGAACGAGAGGCACGAATTACACCATTTATTACATTATTATGTTACTTAACAACATACAACACATATTTAAGACAGATCCCTTGGATCAATCATGGGGTATGCTACAGTGATAACCGAGTGCCATATATATTAGTTTCTAAATAAGTTTTTACTTATTTGGAACACACAACGAATTCAATCAGAAGGACATCGGAATAGTGGGAATTATGGAGAGGAGTCACCCACCTTCATTTCATAGTCGTTGGCTGAGATATTTGGTACTCGTTTATACCACACAAAACGCGAACAGTATAGCATGCGCGGCATGTCAATGTATGACGACCAGCTGGAGTGGTGGTTATCTGGTAATATAGCTCTGATAAATTTTGCATGTTACGCCAGAGTTCACGGGCTCGAATCCTGTCCGGGTCTCATAGTAAGTCTTATTATATGTACTTCAATAATAAACACTGAATATGTAAATATTTTCTTAATTTATAAAATAATATTCAATGTATTTTCGTTGTTTAGCACCGCAACACAAGTCCTTGCATACTTATCACGGAACTAGGCTGGCGTAGCGAGATAAGTCTACAGATATTATTTTTATTATTATTTTATTATGAGATTGCTGCCTGATTCAGTCCCATGTGGCCAGTATGCAGCCATATTATCCTATGTATTTCGCCATCGAGTATTGTATTGTACGTAAACTTTAGAAATAAATTGAAAATAGATTACACAAACAAATACAAATTCGAGAACCTACCACGCAAACACATAAATTTAACCAACAAGGGATTCGTTTGAACTATTGTGTTTTTGAATGCTTTTTTGCCTAATGAAATTATAATCCAGTATTCGGTTTCGAGATTATCACACGAACTCCACTGAAGTCGCAAGGCTAATGAATAATTGATTCCACCGTACAGACACATACTTTATCACTTTCACTTTGGCTAACGTAAATATATTTCATTGATCGCCAAGAGCCCTCCTCTACTAGGAGGATAGGTTCCTCATTACTTTGTTTTTTGGCGTGATAATACTATAATTTGTTTTTGAAAGGAAAAGACGACAAAGTTTGGCGTCATCTTAACGTTCCAATACATAGTAATATTTTGAATGGCCGGTGCCCGCGAGTGAGAGAGCGCAGCAAGTTGTCTCTTTCACTCCATCATGCCTGTGATTCATACATAGATTAATTAAAACATATTACGTAAAATTATATCATGCGCAAACCTACTTATGGTCAACCAGTACTCTTTTCTTAATTACATACGGGTAATAACGAGTAATCGGAGCGACTTGCTGACTATTGAGACACGTGCAGATGCGTTGCGCTCCTTCGCCCCCACGACCTGAGGGAGGAAATGAGAGATCTAAGAATGACCACACTATCTCCACTATTCCGTACGATTTGGTCGAAGAACTCGAGTATCCTCTGAGGGCAGATACTTGAGTCTTTGTTTAACACCGAACTTGATGCGTTAATTATATGGAATTATCAGTATTTTCCGATAGCACCGCATTCCAGAATGTCAATTCGCGGGCTTAGATATGATTAGCATAGATTAAAGTCCGAACACCGATTGAATTATAAATGTTAATTAACAACAACAATTGTCCTACAAGAGAATGACAGCGCGAAGCCATGTCATTTCTGTGCGAAATGTCTACGGCCTGCGCTAACAAGTTGTTATTAACTCTCCCGAAGTGTAATCTCCCGTTTGTTTCCCCGAGCACGCGACGTGCAGCTCAGCTCCTGTATAATTAACAGTTGTATAATACAGAGACGAGCACCAAACACATAATAGACAGTGCTAAACATATGTCACTTTATATTTCCTTTGCTGCTTTACAGTTGTAATTAAAGTAGGAGGCAAGGTACCTCACATATGTGATACCTGTATGTTAGATTATTCATATATATTATAAATAAACATCTGTAAAGATATTGAAGTTACATATTATGGTGGTTATGTAAATGTTTTAATTGTAGGATAATAATCAAACGTGTGTTTCTTCCATATGATGCCTTCTTCAAAGAAATAAACGATAAATTTCAGTAAACAAGCAACAAATTAATATTTATGCAATAAACTATAGAAATTCTATAGACGTCTTAAGTTTACGTAAATTTTTCACATTATAATAAAAGGAGTTTAGATTCAGAAACGAAATATAACACCTCAAGGCAGTAAGATTTCATAACTTTATACATAAATATTCGG
>JAFELO010000510.1:201467-214033 GCA_017140195.1 Eumaeus atala
AGATGTCTCAAGTTTACGTAAATTTTTCACATTATAATAAAAGGAGTTTAGATTCAGAAACGAAATATAACACCTCAAGGCAGTAAGATTTCATAAGTTTATACATAAATATTCGGGTAATAACTTGTCGTCTTATCTGGACATTTGACATCTCAGTCTACCCGTGACCAGAGTTGCTGTAAAGATTGTGAAACGTCGGGCTAGTTCAATAATTGGATGAATCGCGATAAAATCCGTAAAAGCAGTTTTATTGTAATATATAAAGGAATTATGCTCAAATATGATGTCAAGTAATTTTGTTTTTTCAAGAATGACATCAAATTATACGAAACAAAAAAATAAGGACGATAATATCATATATCGTTTAAGCGTCAAACTACATATAAACTTTGCAGACAGACAAAGTTTTAGAGTGATAGTTGATGTCCACTATTCGAAAGTACATTCTTAAACCTGGATATTCGTGATGGATGGAAATAGTAGGAGAATATTTCGTGACGACCAATAAAATGCTATAAAATATTGTGTCTAGTAAAATTAAATGTATTTTCGAAACGACAATAAATCCTCACATTAAAATGTTATGCTGGGAATTCCATTCATTTCCATTTATTCATAGTTGGAAACTGGACTAATCTGGAGTAGAGCTTATCTTTCTTCTACTTCATTTCTCTCCGGTAAGTAGGATAACAGTCCCTTTGGAATAGGAGTAAGGGATCAAAGAGTGAGCTTATGTTTACACCTACTCTTGCGCACTATACAATGCGTAGGCTAGCCTCTATAAAGATTGTCGACGTTGCAGAAATTCTCTATGGCACATTGTATGTATATAGTTACGTAAGCATGTGTACGTATGAGCCCGTATATAGTTGCCCTCCTTCTCCCCCTCCCCTCCCCGTGGTTCAACAGCTACTACTAACCGCACGAAACCCGAAACAGAAGATATCACTTTACGGGATACGATACGGGAGATAGCATGGCACTACCTCCTCCTGTGCAGCATGGCACTACATCTTCCCAAAATATAGTTACGTAAGCACGTACATATAGCATAATAGTACATACTACAGGTATTTTTGCTATAGCATTATTATCATTTCGCTACTCTTGAAGAAGTAGTGGATATGTACTGCGGGTACTAGACATCGGAAATACTTAAGAAATATTAATAACCTGGGATTCGAACATGCGACCTATATCGCAATGTACGCGACACATCTTTTACTGTTCCATTCAATCTCTTTCTTGTCGGCATTGTTTGATGTGATGCTCTCACTTACCCTAGATAGCTCTAGATAGTCAACACTTCGTAGGTATATTTAATGTTGAGCGTCTTTTTTAGTTTATTGAGTGTATACGTATTTATATACTCAAGCTTAATTAAAGTACGAAGTACAGGGAAGAGATTTGGTAAATGTAGGTGTTTCGCAGGAAATCCTTGTAAATAAATGTGGTAATTTAAAGGCCTTGCGTGTCGTGACAGTGACTGGATTTCTCATTTACCCCTAGTATTTTAAAAAATACATCATACTGGTACCATCTTTGAGGGATACATATTATTTTTTATATCATAAGGGAGCAAGCGAGCTACCGGGGCCTTTTGATGACTACCGACGCCCATGGACGTTCGCATAATTATTCGCAGATGCGTCGCCCTGCTATCACCCCCCCTCCCCCACAACGGGTTATACCGCACCAATATAATACAGCAACAACTCAAAACAATACGGATTTTTTTGTATCATTAACATCAGTGTTGGTAACATTATCGCTGTCTCTTATAAATTGTTTCATATGCTCATATGATTCGGTAGATGGCGAAAAATAAGAAACGCATATGAAGGACCTCAAGTACTGCAGATGTTTGTGGTGGCAGTACGTACCAAGTGACTCCAACAACCCTTCCAATTATATAAAATATATGTTCTACACGCTCTAGAATGAAAATTCTAAATGATAAAATAATCTAAGCACATTCGCAGCAGATGCAATAAAGTTAATGATCATTCCGAACACAAAAGTACAATTAACCTAATAGAAATTTTCCATAACTTTGGGAATCAATAACGAAATCGACAGTTATCTCTTAGCAGCTAATTCTCCAAGATTCTCCATTTTGGGCATCTAAATTCACCCTCCAACTGAGCCTTCAACAAGTCGAGATTTACTTATGTAATCCGGATTTGGTGCTTTCTAGACTCGCGGAAAGGTTTCGCAATAATTACTTAGTTGTTGCTTTGTATTTATTTGCCATAAAAAACATTCACTTTATAAATCATGTCAAAAAACAATTGTTTTTTACTATTTCATAGATATTCATGGATTAATTTTTGGTTTTATCATGTACCGAGTTAGCACAGATATTTCACAAAATTATAGTAGTGTTGCATTCTTGATTTAGAAAAATACAAATAGTATAAATATAAATTCCATCCATCGTAAAGGCTACACATTTCCATGGCAACAAGTTCAATTTATGACAGAACAACAAAAAAAATGAGCAGATAAGAATTTATTTTGATATTTTTTTCACACCTTTTTTACATTAACGAAAGTTTCACGACAATCTCTAACGTTTTAGAAAATGTTATATAGCTTACGTTTATCGGAGATAATGTGGTATTATAATAATGAAATAATTTTTCAAATCATTCCAATAGTTTTGGAGCCTATTCAATGCAAACAAACAAACAATGAAATATTTCCTCTATGATATTATTATGTACATTATACATAAATAAAGCTTTTCAAGGTAAAACGCATGCTTTTATTTCATTAACTACTTACGTCATCTCTTATTTGACTATTCACTTTATTCATAAGGCTTACTTAAGTAGTCTTCGAATGACTGTAATTGTTCGACTAGACTGACAATTGCATATACAAATAAACTTAAGAATTACATAAAAAATCTGTGCATCTCGATCATCTACATAATTATCATACAGACGCGTTGTCCTCCTTAACACCTCTCCTCCGATGGGTCACCGGCTACTCACAAACACGCAAGAAACGCAAGCATGACTGTTACTTTCGACCCAATTCGGCTACAACGCAGCATGGCACTATCTTTTACATAATAGTTTATGTCTCGAAAAAGATTTTAAAATTTCGTGAATTTCTTATTTTTTCAACCATACCTGCCGGGGGTTTACTTTTAGTTGAAACTTTCGTCAGCTCTGAGGATTTTTTTTTTTCAAATTTCTTAAATAGATATCAATAGTTTGTCCACCGTGTTCGCATGAGGCCGGTACTAACTGGACATGGATGCTTCACTGATTACCTATGTCGAGTCGCCCAGGCAGAGTCAGAGCCGTGGTGTTACTAAAATCGCGCAGCAGAAGACTCATCCCAGCATACTCTCTATGAATGACTCATGGCCTACTTCTGCGAGAAAGTGATGCGAGAGTTGCTAGGCTCCGTCGGAGACAGGTGATGTGGAGAGCGTAGGCGTCGCTTTGACCATATTCTACACAATATATAATTCAGACCTGGGATTGGTTAGGCGCTCGTTCAACTGCATGCGTTAGAACTCCATGTTTGAGGTAGAAGTCAATTGATTTAGCCGGACGACTCTCTTATGGCTATAGGTTAACCAGGGTCCCATAGTAAGGCCTGTCGCCGAGGTGATACACTTCATCTATCTTAAGATGGCTGAGGGCGTCCATGTGATTTTAGTGGGGTAGGGTTCTCCTTTTAGGGAGTCCAAAACACCCACACTGATCTTCAACCCACCCTGGGTTTGCCAATGCGACGTAAATGCTGTCCTCGCGTTCATAAATACGTGCCAAAATTCTACTGCATTCCACCCCTCCCTGCTACTCAATATGGCACAGATAAATGTAGGCAGCGGTCTACGTATAGTACTGCCACGGGTGCTACCGTTTCATCTGTCCAGACAGGACGATGTCCCATTTCCAGGGCTGCACCACAATGCAAGATGGATGGCAGGTGTAGGCATAAGCTCTCGCTGAAACACTTCACACAGGTAAGGCAGGAAGCAACTGTATCCCGTCAAGAGCAATGTGAGTTGGAATGAAAGCACACCGCTGGAGCAGTAGCCACTTTATAACCGTGTGGTGGAGGACTGTGAGTAAATCCACGCTGACGTGTGGTGTCTCCCATCTCTCTCTCTCCACGAGGACAGCTCAATTTTTGAACATTTTTGATCTTACTTTCAATGTACAGTAGAGTAGAGTAAAATGAACAATAATGAAAATAATTGGGGGATATCTATAAAATATCCTAAAGTAATTGCTTAAATACAGACAGTGTGACGTCACGAGTCAAATTTAAATTGTGGCATGTCTATTGCGCCCACACAGGTTGTTTACTAGCTAGTGTTGTTGAGTTAGTGTCCGCAGGCTCCCCCGATGTACTAACCTGTACTAAGGAAATCATTTAGTAAAGTAGTCATTTAGTAAGTTAAAGTATTATATGTTGTATTGTATAATGTATTATGACTAGATTATATATAAGCATACTCACAAAGATTAAGTTTGCAGGAATATATTATGTTTCAAAGTAATAGCATACATTTGAAATTAAATTTAGAAAATTCTTAAGCAGTAATGTTCATATATATATATATATATATATATATATATATATATGTGTGTGTGTGTGTGTGCCATAACAGTTCATCAGACTGCCGAAGATTTTTGTGATGACTTGACACGAAATACGAGTAAATTAATGTTTTTAAAATATTACGCCTAAATCGAATTCAACAAGTCAATACACCTTAGATAAGAATGTAAAAAATAGATATTTATCTCGAATTGTGTATGAGAAAATAAAAACCGTGAGTATTATTTTGTAATTAGAGACGAAAAGAAAAGTATTTCCCAGGAACATTCATCGATTCGCATTGTCACATATAAGCATCAAAAACTACAATATGGATTATATTATATAATGTATGTTATGAACTTCGTACCTTATCAGGTTCATACTTGGATAGAAAAATATTTACTCTGTAACTTGTTGATATGAGTAATATGTGACCTAAATCATCCGCTCCCTTGTCTGTACAGTATAAAAATACAACGGAATTGTTTGCAAATATAGTGTTGTCACACATATTACGGTTGACGATATTTATTGCTAGCTAAGCGCTAATGCACTACGTAAGGCTTGCTAAGAATATTGTATGACTAACTTTTAAGTTCATTATCAGCCCTTATCGGTCCACTGCTGGACATAGGCCTCTTTCAATGAACGCCAAGACGTCCGATCTCCTGCTACTCGCATCCATCCCGGACCGGCTACTGCACGGATGTCATCTTCCCACCTGGTGAACGGTCGACCAACACTTCATGTCCTTAAACGCGGCCTCCGCTCTAGGACCCTTACTAGCCCATCTGCTGTCCGTTCTTCTGAGTGTGTGACCAGCCTATTGCCACTACAGCGAGCCTATCATCAACTAAGGTTGACGGTGATTGTCATACACCGATACGGGTTGGGTAACGCGACATTAAATTGACAAGGAAAAAACTCGGCTACGTTTTTTTCTATATTGTAGAGGTGGGCAAACGAGAAATGAGAGCATTTTGAAGACTACCGACGACAATGAACATCCGAATAATTACTATATAGATGCATTGGAGTCCTTTTGTCCTCTATGACTAATGGGCCACCGGCCACTCAAAAACCGCCCGAAGCACCGTTTCGTGCGGTTTATCGAAAAAATACTTTAATGCCACTCACGTTTTCCAGACTAATGTGATATCACCTCATACGTTAAAATCCTTTAAGCTATTCCAGCTGTAGCAGGGAACATCATACATAGATAGATAGATACATACACACATGCGCCCATTAAACATGACACTAATGTGGTTGCAATACAATATTGAAAAATATTAATAATAATATAATATAAAAAAATTAAAATATTGTCTATGCTACGTGTCGCGCTAATAACTGTTTTCAGGTGCCTATTTTATGTATACTTATTATAGAAGACATAAGACAAACGAGCCACCGGAGCTGTCTGATAACTACCAACGCCAAAATATGTCTGTTTAATCGTTATTCCGATGCGTTGCCCTTCATTTCTTCTTCCCTCTAGTAGGACACCGGCTACTTATAATCCGCACGAATCACGACATAATTATCTCTCCACGGCGGTACTATGTGAGCGAGAGGTACCCCGGTCGTGCCGGCTCAATTCGGCTGCAATGAACTATATCACTACATCTTACATGGTGCTTTTTATTAGTTACCTCTGCCTATGCAAGAATATTTCAACGAAATATATTTATTTAATTTTCTATGTGGTATTCAGAAAAGTTACCGTTCTCGACAGAGTCCTTTATTATACAGGAACTACTTTGGATGGATTATAATATTCAGATTTCAGAGTAATTCATATTACACAATAGATAATAGATACAATCTTTAGATTAATGCGTGAATCACGCCAACCAGAATATAGAACTCAGTTTTAAAAAGGACATGATAATACTAATTACTTACTACGTATTTAAAGATCAAGACAACCCTAACATTCCAACAGTGACACCATAGACAGTAAACAAAGGGCTATCTAAGAATTCATTAGGGAAGCGTCGGAGTATTAATGGATATGATATGAATACAAAGAACGTGTTAGGAAGGGGACACCCGCGATTACATGTTTTTCTTCTCCACCAATGTGCAGTATAAAAGATCCTTTAGGGTTCACGCAACAATTCATACTTTAGTCTGACTACTTAGTACGTTCTTTTCGTTAATATTGCATAAAGTTTATATTATAAGAAAGTTGCATTCTAAAATTTAATAGTTTTTTTTTAATACAAACACCGTTTCAAGTATTTTGACTATTACAAGATATTTACCATCCCTTTTCCAAAGAACGGAGTGAATGGAAAAATTTGAAATTTGGTATAGTTGAAATTGTATGAAGAGAGTCATGGATGTGGAGGAGGCAAGGCAGATAACTCGGTTGTCCGCATTCTCGTGGCTCCGTAATGAGTAGGGGGAGCTTCTTTCGACTCTCGACACTCACGTAACACCTACCTGGGGTCTCGCCTCAATGCATTCCCAGGCGGAAAAATTTGTAAAGAAAAATAAGTGGCAAGGCAGATATGTAAGAATCATGATTATTATTATATTCCCTATTAGGAAACTTGTGTGAAGATATTTTGTTGTTGTTGGTACAGTTGAAGATTAGGAAGATGATTAAATGAAACTATACGTACACAGCTTGTTATAATACGTTTTCCTTATTTCTTTATAAAGAAGAGTACATTATATACAGGGAGTGAAGACCTATTCTTATTCGTTACTATAAAAAGTAGGTGCACGTGGGAATCAACTTGTAATATATTCCGCTATGGTGATCAACAAAGTTGTGTAGACGTCTTGATCCGTGGAGATGTAAATTTTGTATTGAATTTTGAAAACTATAAGGGGAACGCAAATGTATTGTTATCTCCCTCCGGGGACAGGGCACTAAAGCAGGTTTTGAAAATACTGATGATTGTAAAATTTATTTGCCAGTATTTACACATTTTAAGAGCCTTACCACAAAGCCGAAATGTTAGGCATATTACATAGCAGTAAATGGACTTGTACAACTCGACAATGTCCGGCTATTCAATATGTTGTTGATTTTGTAAGAATTGCTTACGCTGACTTGCGTTTGTGTTTGTGCGGTACGAGAGATCCAGTAATGACTACAAGGTAAGGGAGCCTAACGTGGTTGTCTGTAAGCCTGGATTGTCACTTGTCGCATCATTATCATCGTCATCATTATCAGCCCTTATCGGTCCACTGCTGGACGTAGGCCTCCTTCAATGAACGCCAAGACGACCCAACCCCTGCTACTCGCATCCATCCCGGCTATTGCACGGATATCGTCTTCGCACCAGGTGATCGGTCGACCAACACTTCGTTTTCCTAAACGCGGCCTCCACTCCAGAACTTTACACTTATCGCATTCAGTCTGTTGATACGATGTTTGTTTGCATCCATTGCAATGACAAAAATATATTTTATATTTAATTTAATGGCGTATGTAAATAATAACTGGAGGCGAATTAAATAAATGCTTTCACAGTCACTTTATATGAAAAGTGAAAGATTTCGGAGTTATATTATCATATAAGAAAAGCTTTTAAAATCTATATATATAAAAGAAAGTCCTGTTAGTTACACCACTTATAACTCAAGAACAGCAGAACAGATTTGGCTGAAAATTGGTAGGGAGGTAGCTTAGAGCCAGGAGACGGACATAGGATACTTTTTATCCCGTCCGACAGCGTTCCCGTGTGACTTGACATGAAACGTCAGTCACTATAAAACGTAACACAACAAAACGCAAATGACAGCTATGTAATTGACTTAAAATGACAGCTATGTAGTGACGTATGGATGACAATTTGATATTTGTAAGAAATCAATATTAAAACTATTTCTATTAAATAAATAATTAAGAAGTGGATTGAAGTGAAGTGAAGTTTAATTAAAAGTGAAGTGAAGTTTAATTAATAATGCCGTGACCAAGACGAATCTTTCCCGACAAAGCCGTAATGCAACAAGAATACAAAATACTGCAAATGAAAGGACTTAAGAAGAACAAGAAATTGCACGTGAACAGCGCCGCGATAGTATGACTCGACTTCGTGCTTCTCAATCACGAGAGCAAAGTGAAGCAGCCCGTGAAACAGCTCGGTTGGCAATGCAAAATCGTCGAGCGAACAACAGAAGGCAACAAATAGATAATTTGCGACGCAGAACAAGATAGTTAGGTGATGCGAATCGAGCAGCGTTTCGCTACGATTGCAGTAATGATTATAGCTTGCATCCTAGCGTTTGCATGGGGCAAATGGACGTTGTTTGCAAGTATTGTGGTGTATTGAAGTTTTCCGGAGAAACGCCTGGATTATGCTGCCTAAATGGTAAAGTGATATTGCCAGTGTTGACTCCATCACATGAGTCATTGCTTTGTGGCGAAACACAAGAATCACGCCACTTTCTTGCAAATACTCGAAAATACAATAGTTTTTTCCAAATGACGTCATTTGGGGCAGACATTATCGAAGAAGGAGGATTTAATCCGACATTTAAGGTATTTGTTTTTGTACTTACATAGAATGTAGTTAAAGAATAACTTACTTTATCTATTGGTATGTATTGTATTTGATAATACTGAACTCTACTCTCCCACAGAAAAAGTGTTTATAACCCAGTTAATACTGTCTGGTTTTTATTTTGTAGATACAAGGACAGATTCTCCATCGAATTGGATCATTACTACCTTTCGAAGATACACAGAATAAATTTTTACAAATATATTTCATGGGCAACATGGAAGAACGACTTGATCGACGCCTAGGGATCAATGCAGGAATGAAGCGAGCAATTATTCAAGACTTGCAGTGTCTGCTTCATGAACATCATGCGTTGGTCAGGTTGTTTAAGAGTGCTTTAGAGCGCATGCCAAATGATGACTATAAAGTTGTCATCAAAGCAGATAAACGTCCATCTGGAACACACGAACGCACATTTAATGCTCCAACAGTAGACAAAGTTGCCATCCTGATTGTTGGTGAACAATTGGAAAAACGCGATATTGTGCTTACACGTCGCGATACTGGGCAACTGCAACAAATATCTGAGAAACGCATTGCAATACCCACTGATGTTTTGGCAAGGTGAAAATGGATATTAATTTAATATTAAAATGATAAATCCATTGAATGGTAAAGTATCAGTATCTTAATAATGGTTAATGTCTGTATTATTTGTCTTTGAAATAGTTAATTATCAAATTTTTAATTTCAGGTGAAGAAACTACAAAGAAAGTTAGCTCAATGAATTATTATTCATATCGTTTGTTGATTCGTCAAAATGCTGACAAATATTTGCTGCGGTTTCGTCGATTATTCCAGCAGTATTGCGTTGACATGAATGTAAAAATAGAAACGGAACGTTTAACATTTATTAGGTTGAACCAAGCCAAACTGCGTTCTGAGGAGTACATCCGTGATGCAGTTAGTACTGAAGGAAATGCAGCTAATATTGGTCGATTAACTATTCTGCCGGCGACGTACATTGGTAGCCCACGTCATATGCATGAATATGCACAAGATGCAATGACATATGTTCGTCATTACGGCCGGCCAGATCTCTTTATTACTTTTACCTGTAATCCAAAATGGATAGAAATTACTCAATTGCTGATTCCAGGACAAACATCAAATGATAGACACGACATCACAGCACGTATATTCGGGCAAAAAATTCGGTCCCTGATGAACTTTATTGTTAAACAACGCGTCTTTGGAGATACGCGATGCTGGATGTAATCAATCGAATGGCAAAAGCGAGGCCTGTCGCACGCACACATTCTTATTTGGTTAGTGGAAAGAATTCAGCCTGACCAAATAGATGATATCATATGTGCCGAGATTCCTGATCATGAAGTCGATCCAGACCTACATGATGTTGTTACTACTAATACGATTCATGGACCGTGTGGTGCCATCAATCCCCAATCACCTTGCATGGTCGATGGAAAGTGCTCTAAACGATATCCACGGAAATTAACGGCGGAGACTGTCATTGCCAACGATGGGTATCCGCTGTATCGGCGTCGATCACCAGATGACAACGGTCGAACTGTCACCACAAAAGTGAAAAGAATGGATTTCGTTGTCGACAACAGTTGGATTGTTCCATATTCGCCACTTATTTCTAAAACGTACAAGACACATTGCAACGTTGAATACTGCAATTCAGTTAAGTCCATAAAATATATTTCCAAATATGTCACGAGAGGCAGTGATATGGCGGTTTTTGGATTGCAATCCTCAAATACCAACTATGAAATTTCACGCTATCAAGTTGGTCGTTATGTGAACTGTAATGAAGCGAGTTGGCGTATATTCGCATTTCCAATTCACGAACGTCATCCTACTGTTATACATTTGGCGGTGCATCTGGAGAATGGTCAACGAGTATATTTCATGGCTTCGAATGCTAAGCAACGTGCTGAAACACCTCCAGCAACTACATTGACCAGTTTTTTTGAAATCTGCCAAAGCGATCAGTTTGCACGAACTTTGCTTTACTCGGAGATGCCACGTTATTATACTTGGAATGCTTCATCCAAGAACTTTCAAAGACGGAAGCAAGGCGATGCGGTTCCTGGGTATCCAGATGTGCTGTCCAATGATGCTCTTGGTCGTATGTATACAGTTCATCCAAAGAATGACGAATGTTTCTATTTGCGGTTGTTGCTGGTAAATGTGCGTGGTCCAACTTCATTTGAGACTCTTCGAACTGTTAATGGTGTAATATTCCCAACATATCGTGCTGCATGTGAAGAATTGAACTTATTAGAAAACGATACCCATTGGGATACGACAATCGCTGAAGCCACTATCTCTGCATCTCCAAGTCATATACGCACATTATTCGCTATCATAATTTCGACATGTTTTCCATCAAACCCATGTAACCTGTGGCACAAATACAAAGATAGTATGTCAGAAGATATTTTACATCAAAGTCGTGTCAGTTCCAGAAATCACGATATTGAGATGAATGAGGAGATACACAATCGTGCTTTACTCTTGATCGAAGATATGTGTTACTCATGTGCGGTAATTTATTAATCAGGTTAGGAATGCCAGCGCCAAATCGTTAAATGAATGACGCATTTAATCGAGAATTGGAACGGGAACGTGAATATGATCACCAGGAGTTAGATCTAGTAGTTCAAAGGAATGTACTCCTGTTGAATTACCAACAAAAGGAAGTTTATGATACTTTAATGTAGACAATCGCTGATGAAAATGGTGGTTTATATTTCCTAGATGTCCCTGGTGGAACTGGCAGGACATTCCTTCTGTCATTAGTTTTAGCAACTGTTCGGGCGAGATCCAACAAAGCGGTTGCAGTTGCTTCTTCTGGAATAGCAGCCAAATTGTTAGAAGGATGCCTTACGGCTCATTCAGCATTCAAATTACCGTTAAATCTTCAAACTATTGAAGAACCAAAGTGTAATATTGCAAAACACTCAGCAATGGGCAAAGTTTTAGCGGCATCGAAAATCATCATCTGGGACGAATGCACAATGGCGCATAAACGTGCATTAGAAAGAAGCACTTAACCGAACATTAAAAGGTTTACGCAATGACTCGAGATGTTTTGGAGGAGCAATGATTTTACTGTAAGGCGATTTCCACCAAATACTGCCAGTAATTCAAAGATCTACGGCTGCCGATGAAATAAACGCTTGCCTCAAATCGTCAAATCTATGGCGCTATGTGAAGAAACTGCAGCTGACAACAAACATGAGAGTTACATTGCTTAATGATACATCTGCTGATGATGATGATGTAATGGTCAAGTACCTGTCGATGAATCGAGCGGATTAATATCATTTCTAAATAATTTCTGTAATTTTGTCTCATCAAAAGACGAACTTATCAACAACGTATTTCCAAATATTATTTCTAACTAAAAAAATAATGAATGGTTGAGTGAGCGAGCAATTTTAGCGGCTAAGAATAAAGATGTAGATGACCTGAACTACATAATTCAAAATAAGA
>JAFELO010000510.1:219926-274433 GCA_017140195.1 Eumaeus atala
GCACGCACGCACGCACGCACACACACACACACATACATACACACACATACATACACACACACACACACACACACACACACACACACACTGTGAAAACCCGCACTACGAATATTATGAAATAATATCATAATATTTCGGTCAACCTTCCAACACTCTCACAAGACGGTTTGTTCGTCTTCCTAATCTTCGATCGAGCTATCAGAGAGAGGCTCCTCGGTGCCACTTAAATACTCAGAAGTGTAATGATCAACTTCCAACTAGAGTTTCTATAATCGGACCGACACGCATGGGAAAATTTATGAAAACGCTGACCTTTGATTGTATTAGACCATCAGTTGTAGTTAGTAATATTACAATCTGGAATATTGTCCAAATTCTAAACTATATCTGTGCCAAATTTCATACAAACATACCATACACCAATAGAGGGATATTTGCCTAATGCATAAGGGTGACAGCAAATAATTTATATCTTGATTCAAACATAAAGCACGTGTACTTTATGTTTGAATCAAGATATAAATTATTAAAAGTTGATTTATAAAATACGCCTAATGCTGGGTATTACCCGCCCCGCTCATGCTGGTCTAAACCTACAAAAAATGCAGTGATGCTTTAAAATTAGTAAATAATATAACATTGCTTTATTATTTGTGATAAGACCCGTAAAGAACCAGACCATAAGACAGCAACATTAATATATCATAAGATACCTATTCAATTTATTTTGCCGATATCACTTACAGTTTCTATGAGTATCAATATAAATTTAAAAATATTTTCCTCGTTCTAAGAATCCTATCGAACAAATATGAAGTTTCAAGTTTATTACGATAGAACAAGATATTTCGCTTACCACAATAGTATATTGTAAAAATATTTTTATAACAAATGCTACTTTTATAACAAATGCTATTTTTATAATAAATGCTATTTTATAACCAATTTTAATATGTTTGATCTGAATATATTATCAAAATGAATACAATATATTCTGATTTCATTTTGATAATGCTAACCCATTCTAAAATATTCTTATTACTGGCGACCTGGTTCCCACCATGGTTCAAGCCTTATCGTTGCGGTGGGGCTCAGTAGCCAGAGGTGAACCCAGTCGAAGCCAATTGAACCGCGGGGGATATTTGCAACCCTCTAATGGAGGAGGCGCTTTTGTGCACGGGGCAAGGGGCGAGGATGGGAACCTTACCCCATTACACTACTTACCCATCTGTGGAGATCACTACCCAAAGTCGGCAGGGATCTCCACAGATGGGGTTGTCCCGCACTACAGGACATGTAGAGCAGGATAACCCCATCCGTGGAGGTGGAGTAGACACTGACTAGCCGTCGGGGTGCCTGATGATTTGTTGTTCCGTTACACCTCACCAAGGGCGGCACTGAGGGCACTCGTGGTGGTATTCGTGGTTATTCGGCACTATGATGCGCCGCGAGTCCCACACACCACTGGCCGACCCAGGGCTAGTGAAGGCGCATAAATGCGTTTCCCCGTGGAAACTAAAAAAATCTTTAAATGGTTACTACGAGTAATATACAAAGAAACTGTATTATAATTTCCCTGTTAGTCCCGAGTCATGAAGAGTGAACTAATTCCTGTCACGACAACAAAAACAACAACAACTGTAAATTTATTTGTTTTCTTTCAGTGCGAACGGCCTTGCCCCTGATTAACTATCTACTGTCGTGACGAATTACGACAAAAATAGAATAGAAATAAAAATAAATTTAGATTATAAATTTAGGTAGACATAGAACGCACAAAAAACAAATAGAAAAGAAAAAAACCTAATTTAAGTTAGTGTAGCATATGCATTATGCATGCGCAGCGATTCCCTGCGAGGACTGCAAAGGGTGTCAGACAATAAAACGTGTCGTATTTTTTATCTTCTTTGTCACGCCTATATTCAGTTATAGACATAGATCCTGGATAATTACTTATTACAACCCTGATGTGCTCCACAGTTTTGGCTTAATATACTTCTACGCTACAATCTATAGTTATTTCGGCTTCTAATACAATGACATCTGTTGCTGTAGAGCTTCTGAAACATTGGGCTCGTTAAATAATGAAATAAACCGCGATACAATCCGTAAAAGTTTTATTGTAATGAGTAACATTCGCGTGAACTTATGACACCAAATTGTCTGTAGACATTAGCAGACGTAACTGCTTTTCTACTAGATATGTTTACGTAATTTTTAATTAATATAATTAGTAGACAATATATAATTTTGCAAGACATAATTTTGGAAGAGGTAGTGCCATGGTACATAGGAGGAGGTTGTGCCATGCATAGTGCACGAAAGTACATCCTCCTATGCAACAGAATTGGGTCGGCACGACCGGGGAGGTACCTCTCGCTCACATAATACCGCCATATAGTGACATCTTCAGTATCGCGTTTCGTGAGGCCTGTGAGTAGCCGGTGGCCCATTGTGGGTGGGGATGAAGGAGGGTAATGCATCGGCATAGTAATTACATGGATGATCATGGGCGTTGGTAGTCGTAAAATGGCAACGATTTCTCGTTTGCCCCCCCCCCCCTATTCCATAAAAAAAAGTGTACGGAAAGCAAAGCTTGAAAGCTAAAAGTAAATTAAAAAAGAGATATGCTCAGCGGTAAAAAGGAAAAACACTCGATGACATTTACGAATTAAGCGACAGTGCCATGCTGAATAGAAGCTGAATCAGGCTGCTATGGGTGGGGAGGTACTGATCGATATTCCTGTTGCGTGTAACACGTGAGATTCCGATGCATCATTGGAGGGAAAGACGGCACACGACAACATAGCGTCATTAAAAACTATGCCTATTTAAAAAAAAGAGTGTAAAAAGTTACTATATCTGTGATCTTATTTATAATTATGCCCCCTGGAAATTTATGGGCATGGGTAGTCATCGAAATCATCTATGACGGCTCGTTTTCCCTATGGTATTACAAAAATGCGAGAAAGGCAATAAAATAAACAAATGAAAATGCATCAATTACTTTAATTCACAATCAAACTTTGATGAAAATATGGGCAATATTAATTAACGTGAAGGTGTCTACAATAAGGAAAGGTACAACCAATTTTAATAATACACAATCAACTCCAAATTGGCTTTCAAAGTTGAAACTATTCATAAATCATGCCAAAAGCTGTGAGAAGTAAGCAATTTGAAATTCATACGGGTTTTATTAGTTTAAAACTAATATTGGTTACTGTGTTTCTTTTCTATATTACTATAATTTTTATAGTTTATGAGGGTAAACGAACACGTTGGTGACTATATGCAACCTTAATTGATGTGTTGCCCTCCTTCCTTCTTCCCAAGACGAAACATGGCATCATAACAGTCCCATTGCTGCGGTATCATGTGACTTTTCTTTATAGCATAAGGAAGCAAACGAGCAATCGGAGCCTTTTGACCACTAACGACGCCCATGGACATTCGTATTATTGTTATGCAAATGCGTTGCCTCCAATAACAGCGACGCTGTCACTTTACGCCGGTATCAAGTGAGCGAATGGTACTACCCCGGTTGTGTGCCTAATTCCGTTGCATAGGGGGATATAGTATCATGCACTATACATGGCATTACCTCCTCGTGTGCAGACCATATCCAATAAAAAAACAGTTACGCCTACTAATGTCTACAGACAAGTTGATATCTTAAATTCACGCAAGTGTTACTCGTTACAAGTTTTATTGTAACGAGAAACACTTGCGTGAACTTAATACATCGGACTTTTAAGGATTTTATCGCGGTTCATTTAATTATTTAACGAGCCCAATGTTTCAGAAGCTCTACAGCAACAGATGTCATTGTATTAAAAGCCGAAATAACTATAGATTGTAGCGTAGAAGTATATTAAGCCAAAACTGTGGAGCACATCAGGGTTGTAATAAGTAATTATCCAGGATCTATGTCTATAACTGAATACAGGCGTGACAAAGAAGATAAAAAATACGACACGTTTTATTGTCTGACACCCTTTGCAGTTCTCGCAGGGAATCGCTGCGCATGCATAATGCATATGCTACACTAACTTAAATTAGTTTTTTTCTTTTCTATTTGTTTTTTGTGCGTTCTATGTCTACCTAAATTTATTTCTTTTCTATTGTTTGTCGTAATTCGTCACGACAGTAGAAATTAATCAGGGGTAAGGCCGCTCGTACTGAAAGAAAACAAATAAATTTACAGTTGCTGTTGTTGTAGGCGTCGTGAAAGGAATTTGTTCACTCTTCTTGACTCGGCATTAACAGGGAGATTTTAATACAGTTTATTTGTATTTATATACTCGTAGTAGCCATTTACAGATTTTTATAGTTTACGCAGGGAAACACATCTACGCACCTTCACACATTATAGTAACGAATACCCATAAAAACCACAGCGGGTGCCATCAGTGCCGCCTTTGGTGAAGTGCCCCGGAACAACAAATCATCAGGCACCTCGACGGCTAGTCAGTCCCCACTCCACTTTCACAGATGTGGTTGTCCCTCACTACAGGACAACCCTGCCGACTTTGGGACATTTCAATGGGGTGAGGTTCCCATCCTCGCCCCTTGCCCCGTACGCAAAAGCGCCTCCTCCTGTTGCACTTTGGTCCCGTCTTCTTATAAGAGGGGTACCAAGAGCGCTTTTTCCTACTGCTCTTTAGTCCCCTATTCTTATTAGAGGGGTGCAAAGATCCCCCGCGGTTCAATTGGCTTCGCCTGGTTTCACCCCAGGCTACTGAGCCTCACAGCAACGACCAGGCTTGAACCATGGTGGGGAACCATTTACAGATCCAACAAGGTCGCCAGTAAAAAGAATATTTTAGAATGGGTTATCGTTATGAAATTGATTACAATATACATTTTCAGGTGAAAGCGAACGCAATGTAGAAACTTGGTTATAAAAATAGAATTTGTTATAAAAATAACATTTGTTTTGAAAATAGCATTTGTTATAAAAATATTTTTACAATATACTATTGTGGTAAGCGAAATATCCTGTTCTGTCGTAATAAACTTGAAACTTTATATTTGTGCGATAGGATTCTCAGAACGAGGAAAATATTTTTATATATAAATTGAAACCCATAGAAACCGCTAGCGAATTGGCAAAATAAACTGAGTAGATATCTTATGGTATATTAATGTTAGATATCTTGTGGTCTGGTTCTTTTCAAGACTTATTGCAAATAATAAAGTCAAATTATATTATTTAACACTTTTAATGTACCACTGCAATGTTTGTCGATTTTGAGTCGGCATGAGTGGGACGGTTAGTACTGGCATTAAGAGTATTTTCTAAATAAACTTTAAATTAATTATATCTTGATCCTGACATAAGATACACGTCTGTGTTATTTTGCTGTCACCCTCAGACATGAGACAAATATTCCTCTATTGACGTATTTTATGTTGGTATGAAGTTTGGCACAGATATAGTTTAGAATCTGGACAATATCCAGATTGTAATATTACTTACAAGTGATGGTCTAATAAAATCAAAGGTCAGCGTTTTCAAAACTTTTGCCAATGTCGGACCGATCATAGATACACTAGTTGGAAATTGATCATTACATCTCTGAATTTCTAACTAGTCACGGCAACATTTTAACCAAACTTTTTAGTTTTTAACTGGCACCGAGAAGCCTCACTCCGATAGCTCTATCAAAGATTAAGGTCATGAACAAGCCGTCTTCTGAGAGTGTTGGAAGGTTGAGCGGAACATTATGATATTGACTTTACAATATTCGTAGTGCGGAAAACGCGGGAACCTTTCGTGCTTTAAAACAATTTTAACAATTACTGGCAGCAAATAAATATAGGCCAATCATAGTTTTATCCCTTGATATATTTATAAATATAATATATAATCTATAATACAATATATAAAGTCATATCATTCATCTACATCCCTGTGGAGCATATCAGCCAAACTTTACATGGCTGCCCACTCACTTTCTTGGCTTGTATAAGTCATTCCAACCTTTTACTGTCTCCCACCTTTGAAAGCGGAGAGGAAAATTGGAACTACATACTATTCTTTCTATTTTGTATGACGTTAAATTATAAACGTTTCATGTCCACAGACAGTTTAAGCTTTTCCCTTTGGCTCCCTGAGATCATATGAAAGGGTCGTTGGAGGTGACCGCTGTCGACCCTGGCGAGACAGGAGCACCAGCGGTGGGAACGAGTGACAGGCCGAGACCGATTTAAAAAGTATTTAATAGTTACTCTTGTAAAATTATTTTTTATCTTGAAATAAAGAATGGCTCCCTTGGGATAGATTTAACGTACGCAAAATACTGACTCTGCCGAGTTCACATTAAATGTATGTTCCATGGGATGCATTGATATGTGTTATAAAGTGTTAAAATCGCGTAACGCTACAAAAGAAGGTTTCACTTAAAAAATAGCTCTATTTCATTACGATATCGTTCCGAAAGAGTTCACAATAATCGGACTATACGCCAAACGGGCACAGGTATCGCGGAGTTAGAACTTAATCTGGTCGCCTGACCGAACCAGTCACAGACACGCATTGAAGTCACCTACAAATTGGCGCAATCTGATTCAATGTTTCCATTGCCCTGAATAAAGCTTTTATGGTTGCAAAATATTTAATACAAATAGGAAAATTTTACTTAAACATTGTCGTGATGATTATAATAATTTTGTTGGTGATGATGTAAAGATGGTAACAACTATGTTCGTTAAATATTATATATGTAATTTATCGCATAAAATGAAGCGTCGAAATGCGCGCACTACATGATTGCCTGTACGTGCAGATGAAATTAAGCTTGTATGATGAAGTCAAAGTTCTTGTCTGTAATTTCAGTTGTTTTAGAAACCGTAGATTTAACGGTAAAAAGTTTACATTACAAAAAACCATACCAGCCTTTAGAAGACCACCGACGCGCATATATCTGCACCCAAATACATTTAGTTACACAACAATGCACACTTTCGACTACGAACCGTCCGAACAATATACTTAGAGGAGGGACTAATCCCAATACGATTCGCAGTTTCCGTAGCTCTAAATGTAATAGAATACTACGTTAAGTATTGTAAAACGACAGTGCGCGACTCTTTTCAACCACCAGAAAGTGAAGGGGGAACGGTCCACCCATTCATAATCATCACCATGAGCCATTTTAGCTACTGCACGCGAATTGCTTCTGACTTTATAACTTTGGTACAGAATACCTAGTCTCTTTGCCCGACGAATACTTATAGCATTCTATCCGGTGAAGCTATATTGGGTTTATCTTCGCTTTTACGGCATAAGTTCAGGTCTGATAAAGAAAAAATGACACCTCTTTAATTATTACGTAAACGTGTTGACCTCCTTCCACACTTCCCTTCAATGAGCAAAGAAATTGCGGCGGTATGGTTTTAGCCAGTGGGATCTATCCGGTCGTGCCAGTCTGGTAAGACTAGAATTCATCACTCTTATCGATGTATACATATATAAACATCGGCGGGATTCCAACCCGCGACCTCTGCAGTAACTGTTTAGAAGTCTGCTGAACCAATTTGAAACATCATTTTACGTTTAGAATCCTACACTATCCCTGAGGACATAGGCTATATCATATTTTCTAAAATGTTATACGTCAATATAAGAACTTCGACAGTGTAACTAATGTTGTTGTAAAAATATAAAGTAAATCGTTATATCCCAGCTCCAGAAATTATTGACAACCGCAAATGGGTTTTATTTTTTACTATTGCAAGCTATCCTGGCAGACGTTGTTCTGTTAATTAATTGAATTGTTTGTCATGTGTCGCGTAATGGCTACTAGGACGAAATTAAAATTTATTTTGTTACAATACTTTAAAAAAAAGGAATTTGAACTGTCAAGGGACGCCTTCGCAACGCGTAATAAGGAACTTCGTTAAAAAGATCGCAAATCCTTGTTGACTGTAAGCTTTTGAAATAATAAATCAACGTGACCACTGATTTATAATGAGTGCCAGGGTTATGGTTTAATAATAATTCATATGAGCTCACCGTTGTATATTTTCTAATATTTCCGAAGAATGTACAAGTTTTATCAGCTTACGCTTGCTGTTAGAAAACATGTTCCCTATTTACAAAAATCTTCGTGTAAAATTAAGCATATCAAAATTATAAAGGGTTTTGTTAACATTAAACAGAGCCCTTTTAAGTCCTTTTAGCCGATGAAGAAAATACGTATTAACAGCTTCTTTTGTTTCTGTAGAAACTTATAATGATTGTGATCCTTTTTGGAAAGTAAGGACATTGTGATGATGAATTTTCTAAAAAAAGGAGTGGTAATAAAGGAATTACTTTCTAATTAGCTAGTAGATAACATAAATTTTAAAATTTTCAACTTGTCATTTGTATCAAAAAATATACTATGGAGTATTCTTAGCAGGGACTCAAAAATATCTTGAAAATGTGTATTATTTGCATTAATAATAATATATGTGGACATGTCACACCACGCCCTGTGCTAAGTAGCGTAAGGACTTGTGTTACAGGTACTAGGCAACTGAAATATATTTAACATATTTTATAAATTTAAGAAATTTTATATATTTAAGATTATTTATTATAAAAATACATATAATACATGTATAAATAATATAATATCCATGACCTAGGCGGGATTCCATCCCGCGACTTCTGGCGTAACACGTGGACTAACCGCCAAATGTGGCGGTTAGTCCGCGTGCTACGCACCAATTCTATCAATTCAATCAATTCAGTTATATAATTATACTATTTCTGTTGCATCTTCTTCGTCTAAGACGACAAGAGATGCAAAGCGTATATTTATGCCAATCTAAACCTTATTGTATATTATTGGCAGCTAATACTAACAACTAATAAACAAATAGTTTTTAAAACAAATCCAAGTGTTACATTTTATTCCATTTTCGATATAAGAATAGAAATAGAAAATAGAGTTCAAAATAGTTTACTCTCTAACCACTCAAATCCCTGCTTCTGGGCTCAGCGGCTCCGCAGATTCACTACGGTATCTACTATAGGCGTCTATGGCATAAAAACAATTTATAGAAACCCGGCACATCTGTGGTGCGGTCTGAGTATCTCTGTATATCAACTGATGATCCTTTTTTATAAGAAAGGCGAATATCGGACAATCCATAGATAACCTGTTTTTTTTTTATCTTTTATGACAAACCTAATATTTTTGATCTATTATAATACATGTATGTAATATGTGTATCTACACGAGACCTACATTTTGACCTGTGACATTTTCTTGTAGAAGCATAAATGATGAAAGAAAATAATTTCTTTTTAATACATTTTAATATTACTAATTATTTTCATTTATTTGACGTTTACTGTTAAGTACCTTTCGTTCTTTAAAACATCTTTTATTTTTATTTAAAACAGAGATTTGTTATAAATCAGCATACAATATTTTTAAAATTATGAATTCATTAAAATAATAAATACAATCAGTGCAATAGTCTGATGAAATCCTATACAAAGTTATTAACAGCAGAAATTATATAACACGTTAAGAAAAATCTACGAAGTTAAATACAAATGTAAATAAAATTTATAGTAGTTGCAGTGTGTGTATGTGTGTATGTGCTGCGTGTATTTCCTACCTATAGAACAAGCTTAGTAAATAATTATAATACAAGATATATTGATGAAACAAATGTTGAAAGAAAAAATTGCTAACGATGAGAACGTATCATATCGTGAAAATTCAATTTTATTTTTTTATTTTACATCTTGAAAATATATGAAGTAGACAACACTGATATTAAAAAATATGACACATTTATTGCATCATCATTTAACATATATCCAACCAAATTTCACCCGTAACAGGTTGCAAATGACTTGAATGAAGGTGATATAAAAATTATACGATATTTTACCTTTTCAGATCGCCTCGTCGTCCCGGAGAATTATGTGCTACTTCAGCATAATAGTGATAATATTTGACTGCCGCGTCTTGTAAAGCGCTGAAATACCTTTACCATGAGGCTACGTGCGGTGAAATGGTTTTTGATATATCTGTCGTGTGGAGTTCTATTGGGTAAGTTTTTTACATATTTACAAATTTTGATAATCAATATTGAATGTATTTTATCGAGGTTCAAGTCTCGTTGTGGCGGTGGGTCTTAGTAACCTGGGGTGAACTTAGGCGAAGCCAATTGAACCGAGGGAGATCTTTGCATCCCTCTCACAAGAAGAGGGGGCTAAGAAGGAGGCGCTTTTGCGCACGGGGCAAGGGGCGAGGATGGGAACCTCGAATCATTTGCATTGTCCCAAAGTTGGTGGGGTGGGCATGTGGTGTGGTGCAACACTGCTGTGGACGTGCAGTGGGTTCCTTACGAGGCTAACTGTCGAGGTGCCCTGATGATTTGTTGTTCCGGGGCACATCACCAAAGCCGGCACAGATGGCACTAGCGTTGGTTTTTATGGGTATTCGGTACGATAATGTCCCACGAGCCCCACACACCAATGGACCCCACCCAGGTCCAGTGAAGGCACGTAAATGCGTTACCCCGCGTCAATAAAAAAAAAGTTTGTATACACATGAAGCATGTACTTTGTTATAGATTAACATAAATGTAAATATGATAGAATTGATATAATAGTCTTAGCGAAAGCTTTACATGTGTAACAAATCTTGTAATAATTCGTCTGAAAAACATCACAAATTAAACATTTTGTTTAAAAAAGGTATTAATATATTAAGCATTTCAGCCTGATCATCTAAATTTAGGCGATATCGGTTCAAATTTGTCGCCTTGTGTTCGAAACATTTTACCCAAGTGCAAAAAGAACAGAACGTAATCGGTCGGCTTGTGTAATTTGCTGTGTCCCTTAAAATGCGAGACCCGTTTGATAAGCTCTACAAGTCTAAAGTTCGGTTCGCTATCGCTAAATCCCTGGCGCGGAAATCACAACGCATCTAAGTTTTCTAAATGAAAACTGTATTGTGCAATTTTAATTTTATTTGACTTTGACTTGTTCATCATTAATCTATTGGTGCCTCTTAAAACCAATTTCTCTTTCCTAATACTGAACTGAAAGATCTCAACTATTTGTAAGATTCAAAACGATAATAATACTATCATTATTAGTGAAGAGGACATTCAGTAAGGTGTACTTTGTCACTTCACACTCTCCCAATACACACTACATACTCGTAATATTGAATTCTTTTCTTCAATTAAGTCATTGCATTTTAATGCCCACCTACGTAATTTCGAGTAGGCTGGCAAATTCTATAGATATTGAGTTGGACATAATTATTATTGTGGAAAAGTGTGTACGAGACACGGCGTGTAAGACACACGGCGTACTCGCTATTCCCTCATCCTCCTACTCTGATGGGACGGTTCGTGTCACGAACAGAGGGAAATCTAGCGCAAGGCCTACGACCTAACATACTTACCGAGGCGTACTTCTACGTTATTAACTGTTATTGAGACATTATAAAACTCATATTGATGTCCTAAGTTTACGCGAATCTTGCTCATAGTAACCATGGCCAGTACACCTGTGTCCATGGTCGCTGTAAAGCATCTGAAACCTCGGGCTTTTTAAATAATTAAATAAACTGCGATAAAATCCGTAACCGTAGAAAAACCGTTGAAAAACACAGCAAGACTTTTGGTTTGTGCGACTGAACAGGCTTTCCATTATCCCACATTCAGAAAAAGCATAATTTAACACCAGTGTTATGTGATTTATCTGTCTCTCCACTTCCACCAGGAATGGCACAAATTCTACTACGCGAAAAATACCCATTATTTAAAACCAATTTATTGCGGGTGGGTGATATTGGACATGCATTTAGCGAAGCAACCAATAATTTAAAATTTAAACTAAACATTTTGCGTGCACATCAGTTTGCCGCAAGACATAAGCGATCAGGAAATTATAGGTTTTGAAAGGCGAAATAGAGGGTAAAGTTGAGGCGCCTAATGAACAGGAACTGGTAGGTAAAGTTAGGGTAATCTTACACGGAAGTATTAGTGTACCCTAACTTGTTAAGATATCTAAATCGATCCAAACTACTAGGTTTGGATCGATTTAGGTAAATATAATCTAGCCGTGCGTGAAAGATGCTTTCTTATAAAATATTCAAGTTGTTTCTTCAAAATACAGTATGTAATGGGTTCGCCTGTGCTATAAATATGCATAACGTATGTAACACAAAATATCTTTTGATAATTCTTTCCGTACGTGAACTTAAAAAATAACTGTAATATTGAGTAATTTTATTATTTATAATATTTGAAAATTTTGTAATTTTAAAATGGAAACAAAATATTTAAATGCCTTATTGGTGTTTCTTTTATTTAATAAGATAAATTTTATGACTTATCAACAATTTTATTAAATAATTCATTTGTGTACGGATATTTTGTTATTTTAAGTCTATACACTGTTAGAAGTGTGACCATGATATATTGCTCTATAAAGAGTGGCAAAAATACATTTTAGGGTTTAGAGATAATTAAGAGTTAATTATAATATCTAACCTAATCAAGTAGAATTATTGCTACCTTAAGGATGTAAATGTGCTCAACAAGTACAGAAAGTTTTGCACTTTACTGCTATTGTGGAGCGTACGATGCGTTTGTGTTGTGTTATAGAATAGGAAGTCTTTATGTATTTATTTTCCTTAATGCTTATATTTTTCTTTACATGTTCTGTGTTCATGATTTAGGGGTTTGAATTCGCGTATTTGGGTTTGGATTGATCTCGGTAATTAATAAAAAGATGTTAGACGTTTTACACTTAAGGATGTATAAGTTTTCTTTTGGAAGAGGAAGTGTTATGCTGCATAGGAGCAGTTCGTGCCGTGCATAGTGCATTACACTACATCCTCCTATGCAACGGAATTGGGCCGGCACGACCGGGGAGGTCCTTCGCGCTCACATAATACCGCCTTAAAGTGACCCATTGAGAGGCAACGCATCGGCATAGTAATCATGTGTTCATGGGCGTCGGTAATGGTAATAAATGCTCCGCTTTCTCGTTTGTCTATTCTATAACAAAAACTAAAATAATATAAACATAATTTTAGTGTTATCTGTCAATTGTGCGTGAATCGCTTCTTTTTAGGAATATTTGGATCGTAAACCTATATTCTACTTCCTATTCCTCGATGCTGTCGTCCATATTTTTTAAAACGCTCTAGCATCTGACTTTATGCCTATCGGATCTTATTACCTAAGGTTCACTTTGCTCGATCAACTACTCAGTGTAATATGCCGTTCCAACTGAATGCTAATGTGAAACAATATGCTCTCTAATGCAAAACTGCACAGTAGCTGCAAATATCATACAATCGGTTCATTAGTAATATTGCATAATCGATCACTTCGGGCGACTGATTCGTGTGGTTCACAAAGTAGCGCGTACGGGGTTTTACTGCATTGTATACAAAATAGGCCAACACCATGTGGAGACGTTGCACTCTTTGTGGAAGTCTGGATGGTCTGACAGGACGGGTTCAGGGATAGAAGAATAGTACATCTAGAGCAGTGCCCTATTGGTTACTACCGATGCCCTTAAATATCCGCACAGTCAGATGTTATACAGACGAGTTGTATTCCCTTTCCCGGTGCCTCTTATTGCGCAATCGAATTCTCATAAACCGCACGTACAAGTGTTCGTCGACTAACCAATGGGCGAAGGGTGTGACGGCGATATATTTGCAGTAGCCGGACCGGGACGAATGCGAGCAGTGAACGATCAGCCGTCTAGGAATTAATTGAAAGAGGCAACACCAAAACCTCTGCTTTTCGGAGACCTGACTGTTTGCCCCAAACAAAAAACAGAAAATGCCTATATCCACTAGTGGACCTATAAGGTGCTAATGATGATGATAGTATATCCACTAGTGGACCTATAAGGTGCTAATGATGATGATACTATATCCACTAGTGGACCTATAAGGTGCTAATGATGATGATAGTATATCCACTAGTGGACCTATAAGGTGCTAATGATAATGATAGTATATCCACTAGTGGACCTATAAGGTGCTAATGATGATGATAGTATATCGACTAGTGGACCTATAAGGTGCTAATGATGATGATAGTATATCCACTAGTGGATCTATAAGGTGCTAATGATAATGATAGTATATCCACTAGTGGACCTATAATATGCTAATGATGATGATAGTATATCCACTAGTGGACCTATAAGGTGCTAATGATGATGATAGTATATCCACTGGTGGACCTATAAGGTGCTAATGATGATGATAGTATATCCACTAGTGGACCTATAAGGTGCTAATGATGATGATAGTATATCCACTAGTGGAGCTATAAGGTGCTAATGATGATGATAGTATATCCACTAGTGGACGTATAATATGCTAATGATGATGATAGTATATCCACTAGTGGACGTATAATATGCTAATGATGATGATAGTATATCCACTAGTGGACCTATAAGGTGCTAATGATGATGATAGTATATCCACTAGTGGACGTATAAGGTGCTAATGATGATGATAGTTAAAATAAAGATGAACTACTCCTTATTTTACTTCTTAAAGTTTTATAAATTTTTACTTAATAATAATGTCTGCCTCTGTGGCATAACGGTGTGGCTGTCGCCCGTTAAGACCGTTAGCCGCGTGGGGTCCTGGGTTCGATCCCCAGGTCGGGCAATGTTCTTAAAACGTTTCTCAGATTATTCTGAGCACGCATTACATTGTTCGGGATTGGGATGTTCCCGAATTGGCCATAGGCTTGCCACTTATCATGGGCCTCAGTAACTTGGCTAATCGTGGGTGTTCTAGTATATCTACTGGACTTAACGAGTTGTGGAGGTACTAGCACACCTCTGCCTACCTCTTCGGGATAAAAGGCGTGAAGGTGCTTTTTTATTTACTTTACTAAAAATATTTTATTAGTAAAAATACCATTTTATTTTTCATAATGTCAAATCAGCCTGTTAAGTTGTCGCAACGGCAGATGGCTGCAGTACTATGAAACATGGCTTCGAAGCTCATTAAAATTAAAACGCGGACGAAAGAATCTTTTGTGTAATGTTTACATTGTATTTCTATTTAAATAATGTACAGTTACACGCCTGCTCCTTGGTCCACTAGAGAATTTCCGTAATTTAACATTCGTCAGGGAATCCGCTTGCAAACGGTGGTATACGATTTGTAGTTGTACCGCCACATGTTTGCTGTAGTCATTTTATGGTGTCCCTTATTAGGTAACCACTTAATAAGATGTATCATAGACTGCATAACCGCAGCGTACGGTTTATGATGTTATGATCACATATGTCGACACGTTATCCTAACATCCATGTCCACCTCGATGGCGTCGATTAGAACGTTCCGATTGCTTAGTTCTCTAATTTTATTTAAAAAATGTACTTTGTACTTTAATAACTTATACTTAAATTAAAATTTGTATAACGAGCGCTCGCTCGCTCGTTTTCATATCATTTTGAATAATTAAAGCCACAATGGTGCTCACTAAACCACAACAAATAACTAAACAGACGCAAAGAAATATTTTGCTATGTAATTTTAACCGAATGAAATATTTAACTACATATTAAATGATTTTTATGTTTTTTTAAAGTTCCGTATTTAAGTGAAATAGGATATACTTAAATCCACCATCACCAGTCGTTATCTGCTGACCGTTGAATACTATTTCAACAAACGCTGAGATGGCGTCTACTACTTTAAAACATAATTATTGGCATACTCATTTTTATGTCAATGCTACTAAATATTTTAAAATATTTGACTTGAGAAATAAATAATTATATTGTTCTATGTCGGATCCATATAGAATACAGAGGTAAAATTTATTTAGTATGGGAAATGACAATTTATTAACTCATCGGTATTGTGAAATGTTTCCCTGTGGCTACTGGTATTTCTACAAAGCTAGTAGTTTTAAACAATACAATATTAAGCCAGCAGTAGTGGCGGTCAGTATCTATCGGTGTTATTTCCGATTAATGTGTTTCTCTACTGGCGTCAGTGTTACGGGCTACAAAAATACACAATATCAATACAATAAATATAATACAATCGAAATAAGGACTAGTTACGATTTCTTATCCAGTCTTCGAATATAGTAATTACTCTGTACTTTGGAACTTAAATACTCTATATTGGGCTGCACTTTCATGAAGCTACCTTAGGCTTCCCTACGTCTCTACAGTATAAGTTTGAGTCCAAAAAGAAGTGAAATATTATATCTCACCGAGGATGCCCCTTTCGATTATCTTGTGAAGCTGATTTTTGAGTAATACATTTTACTATCTAAATTAAGTAATCTTTGCGTGATCCATGCCCTACTGTGAAGTGTATCATACTTTGTTTAATTGGACACAATGAATAAACCTCTAGGAAGAGGTTGTGCAATGCTACATAGGACATCCTACTATGCAACGGAATTGGGCCGGGACGACCGGGGAGGTACTGCTCGCTCACATTATACTGCCGTAAAGTGAAATCTTCATCGCGTTTCGTGTGGCTCGAGAGTAGCCGGTGGCCCCATAGGGGGCGAGGGAGGGCAAGGCCTCGTCATAGTAATTATGTGGATGTTTATGGGCGTCGGTAGTCGTAAAAAAGGAATCCGATCCCTCGTTTGTCCCCTATTGTGAAAAAAAGACCTCCATGCCTCACATCAAATTACACGTTGCATAGAAAAAGAGTATACCCAATTAATAAACCCATTGTCCAAGTTGTCTCACGGACATTCCTACAACATTACGCTACCTTTCGTGAAACAATCCGCAAATAATTATTTCAAATATTTGTCAACGTCAACCCATACAACGAACAAACCCGTAAACTTTTCACTCACGTACACAATTCTCGGGAAGTTAACTGGGGTTTAGTAATTTATTCGTTCGTCTGGACCATTAACGACTCTGTCCCTAGCAGGTAATCTCTTTAATTCGCGGTACAAAACTTAGCGACAAACATCAAAGTAGCGACAAATTCGCAAGTCGCATTAAAAGATTAATGGGAAAAAATAAGTATTTATAACACGACAACATTGTCTGCCAGATACTGCTGTTGGGAACAGACAAAGGTTATCATTAGGTACATATTGTTTTATAACATTTATTCCATTTGTTGTTATACTTTGCACAAATTAGGCCAAACAGAAATAAAAAATCATCTGTCGATAATTTTTTATTTCTGTTTGGCCTATTTGTTCACCAGGCCTGTTCATAGTCCATGGATCATCATCGTCATCATTATCAGCCGTTATCTCTCAATGAACGCCAAGACGGCCAAATTCCCTCTACTCGCATCCATCCCGGACCGTCTACTGCACGGAGATCGTCTTCCCACCTGGTGAACGGTCGACCAACATTTCGATTTCCTAAACGCGGCCTCCACATCAGAACCTTAGTGGCCCATCTGCCATCTGATCTTCTGTGAGTATGATCAGCCCATTGCCACTTCAGTGAGCTTATGACTGATGCCCGTGAATGGTCGATATTTGTCTTTTTCATATAATTAATAATTACAGAGGTGATGAGATGTGAATAGTGGATAATCTAAATCTGCTCTTGGGACGTAAAAACTAAAAAAATAGATAATAAATGCCTAATTATTATATCTAATCAAAGCTTCATGTTCGCCAGTTTCACTAAGTAATAAAAAGATAATATTATTCTTCATAAAACAGGAAAGTGTAATCGGAGCCATTTTGTGACCAGTCAAGCGCATTAAGATCATGTGATCAAGAGGTACTTTCCCGGTCGTGTCTAGCACATCGGGTTACACAAAAATTACAACATAACTAAAAATTGTGTTATTGACTAAATTGAGTTAAATGCTAATTATTACATTAACGAAGAACTATACAAATTATTTTTGTATACTAAAAGTATATTATTGGACTGAATAACAATAGCCTTACCTTATGTTTCTTGAATACAAATTTCCCAAGAGCAATCCAATATTAATAAAGCTTCATTATAATGAAGTGGTCTTCTCATTAGTGGACTGACATAATGTATTCTACGCAATTAATAGTAATTTTATATTAAGTGACTTTTTATATACATTTTCGAAACTATAGGCAGATGTTATTCACTGTTCCTTTATTAAGGAAGGAGGTACCTCGCAGTGTCAACTACGCAAAATTTATCCAACGGGAAACTGTGACTTTTTTCAGGATATAAAATCTTTTAAGTTATTCGACTGATTCATATCTATGCCAAAACCAAAACCATTTAGTAGTCTTAAAGCGAAAGAGTAACAATTATATACATTAAAACTGTCGCATTTATGCCATTAGTAGGTTTTTTAAAATAGTCATAAATTAAATAATCTTAATTTGTTTCATTATTTAGGAGGACATTATGTCAAGAATCATATAAAAATATATTTAACAGTATCAAACAAATATCTTCTGATAATAAACACTTGAAGTTGTTAACAAATTAATAAACTCTATATGCCAATAATACGAAACTTTAGGAAGCGGTAGGGTCATTCTGGAAAGGAAGAGGTAGTGTCATGCATTGTCCATGACACTGCATCCTCCCATGCAACGGAACTGTGCCGGCACGACCGAGGAAGTACCTCTAGCTCACTTGACAACGGCGTAAAGTGAGAGCGTCGCTGTCGCGTTTCGTACCGTTTGTGAGTAGCCGGTGGACCATTGGGAGGGTTAAAGAGGGCAAAGCATCTGCGTAACAATCATGCGAATGTTCATGGGCGTCGGTAGTCATCAATAGGCTCCGATTGCTCTGAGTCTGTCCCTTTATGTTATTTAAAAAAACTCTTTTGGTATTTGTGTGAAATATATAAAAATATATGAAAATGACCTGTTAACAAACAAATCACCAAATTAAGGTTTTGCGTGATTCAACTCAGTCTATTTTTATTTACAGCGTGACGTCAGTTTAGTATTATTTCAGCCTAATTTGTTATTCAGAATAATTAACTAGGCTTATAACTTAAAATATCAAGTGACGCCCTAAATAATAACAGTCATATACCTACGTTGACCTGAATACATAACTGAAGAAAGGAAAATTAGTAGGTTACAAAATTATAAAACTAAATTTACAAGGTGGCGAATTATATTTCTTTTTCGGGCCTGAACTTAGCTGTGGTAGCCCGACACAGCTTCATCGGATTGCTAACAGTGTCCGTCTGGCGATGAGACTAGTTTTGGGGTCGAAAGAGGGACCGACCGCCTCGCTCCCGCAGATGCGAGAGATGCATGCCGATGTGTTTGTAGCATTTTGTTATCATGTTCAACGAGCTGAGACCGCGAAGGTTCCTCCTCCCCCGAATCTACATCCGTACACTAAATGGTCTCGGCGCTGACGTGAACGTTTGGATCATGGAAAGGACGACGTCGGAGTTGGGGAAGGGGGCGCTTGCTATTTGAATTACCTATTGTGCTAACATGAAGACACATTCTTCATCCTAGTTCTCATTCTTGATAACGTGTCCAGCTAAGTTGAACAGGTTAATCTATCAGAACAGCGCCGTATGTGCCTCCTAGTGACGTCAGACATCTTCTTAGGCTTCAATATATTATCCTTAAGCTTAATATCCTTAGCAGTAGGAAGATATTACATCTTTAATTTTTACAAAGTTACTATGAGTAGCTTTTTATTATTACTATATATGTACCTTCACACCTGTTATCCCCGAAGAGGAAGGCAGAGGTGTGCTAGTTCATCCAAACTCGTAAGTAGATATACTAGAACAAACAGGATTAGCCAAGGCACAGAGGCCCATGATGTCACAGGTGGCAAGCCTATGGCCACTTCGGGCACATTCCAATCCCGGACAATGTAAATGCTCAGAATAATCAGAGAAACATTATATTAATATATAATTAACATTTAGCTTTTCGATGGTATTTTCATATAACAGGGACCCAAATTCTAGTTATCTTTAGCGTAACTCGGTTGTTAGGTCAGGTGTTTTAATATTCCAAAGTCTGCATGCACCATCTATGCGCTATAGCAAGTCTTCATCTATATCACTTAGGTCCAATAGGGAGCCAGGAGTCATCACTGTAATATGAATTATTTAAGTAATTGATAAATTAATTAGCTGCTATCAATCTTAACCTTAAGCTAGCATAACTAGTTAACATTCAGACGTACAATGCTCTGGTGATAGAAAGTAAGACTGGCTCATCCGACTTAAATACAAAACTATGAATAAGACTTTACACACAAGTAAGGGTTATTATTTGAATGGACGTTCTACTGCCACCACCATCATCGTTATCATCAGCAGCAGCCAGCATCAATCCACTGCTGGACATAGGCTTCTTTTAGTGAAAGCCAAGGCGACCAATCTCCTGTTACAACCATAGGATTATTTATCCTATAACTATTATAGAATATATGCGCTAGTAGTATTCTAAAACTTGTGGAATTGGAAACCCACTCTTCTTCCATTTTGGGATCACAATTTACATATAAAATTTCTTGGTTAATGGCAAATATTTATAAGTTTTAAAAGTGAATACAAAAGTGGAGAACATAAGGGCCTGAATGGAGTAGGTTTCTAGCTACAATTTCATTATAATCGCCAGTTGTTAGACATAAACATTTTTAAAAGAACATTAAAATTACCGATGCCACTCGTAACAATGGATTTTCATATTTCGACCCCTAAAGAAGTATTTTATAGTATAGGCGACTAAGCCCATGAACATCAGCATAATTACTATGCCGATGCGTTTGCCTCCTTTTCTGCTCCCCCCAATGGGCCATCGGTTACTCAGGAACTGCACGAACGCGATACCGTAGATGTACCTTTGCTGTGGTATCAAGTGAGTGAGTGTTACCTACCCGGTCGTGCCGGCCCTATACCACTGCAATGCAGCATGGCACTACCTCTTACTAAACTATTGATAAAAACATTAGTATCACTCCTCGGTTTCACCGACGTAACTCTGTCCCAATTCTAGTTGTAGCGACATATCCTACAGCCCTTTAGTTTCGGGTTAGTACTTCATGGGATTAGCGCGTTCAAACAAACAAACAGACTCTTCCGCTTCAAATTATCAGTATAGGATGAAATCTAATCAAATCACTATCGAATTATGGGAATAGAAATTGAAAAAGCTTAACTTTAATTTACCAAACTGATATTGATGAATCGTTGGAAATAATGGAACGTTTCGAACTAGCAAAATTTTTGAGGCAGAATGGGCTATAAAATTACGTCCAATTCAGTCCCAGACTGCCTATTTACAGCACCGGACGCGAACGTCGACTCCGTAGGGAGGATTTGTTCAATATTGAACGACAGAAATGAACTTTCAGAGTTTTTATGGAATTAATTGTTCGCGTTCGTGCGTTTTTTCTGCTTGCTCTTCGTTTTGTTTTCGTTCTGCTAATGACAGAAGGAAAAAAACAGATCCGATGTTTAGTCACAGCGAATTAGTTTATGAATTCTGCAATAGATATTTGTGCAAAATTATTTCAAAGTAAATACAATTGCCTGATTAAATAAATAAAATTTATATAAAATTTAATTAAATTTACATTTACGACCGGTTTCGACTTATCAACTGGCACTTAGTTTTTAATATATTTTATTACGTATATATTAATAGTTTTAAAACCCATAAAGTAACTACAAAATACTTACGGGTATAGTAAAATTAAGAAAACATCATTTATAATTTTGTTTTTGTTTTTAAGTCTCACGTACCTGCTATAGCTATCTTAACTTTACAGCCACACAACCAGATGAGTTACAGTGCCCTTAAATTACAAGAAACTACATGCTCCTGATTAAATTTGTTCCGGGTTTCAAGGCGAATTTAGCTTTTCTCTCTCAGGCACGCGACAATTTTACCAAGGGTTATGATCCTTGATGAAACTATCGCAATCAGTGTTGATAACACGGAGTAGTAACTGTGGGAAGGATTGATAGGCTCGATCACTGCTGGTCATCTCCACAGAAACTGTGGGGGGTTACGGGCATCGAGGCGGACCTCATAACCCGGGTTGGGTCGCAAGGGGACGACTATCCCTTCGGTAACGGGGCCGCAATAATTGCGGGTTGCCATCCTGGCTTATTGGCTCAGGGAAATGTAGGCCCATTTAGGGCTTGTGTATTGTGTGGTGTGTTGTGACTGTGGTGAGTAGCGATTGGGTGCGTTATGCGTTGGGTATGTCCGGACGAGGATCACACATGCGCATGTGTGATCCTCGTCCGGATCGCAGGACACGCAGTCCCAAGTCCGCTTGGTGGATCACGCGGGGGGGGGGGAGTTCACGCGGATACGGTCTCCCGTCAGGTGGTCGCGCGTGCAGCGGGGCCAGGACGCGTAGGTGAGCATGCGGTCCATTTTATGTCCTATTGAACACAGCGCTAAACAATTGAACCACAAAATCATCCAGCGACTCTATCCGCAAGTCACGCGCGATCACATCATTGCGGACGTAGCGACCGGCACCCGTGATGCCGCGTATGGATATATTTTTCTGGGCTTGCAGGCGTTTCTGCTGGGCCTGGGAGGTTAGCACGTACCAAGCGGGGGCGGCGTAATCGAGGCGTCACCGGATATATGTCTTGTAAATCCCCAGTTTCGTCCGTGTAGGAAGTCCGGACGCTAGTATCGGCCACAGCAAAGCGCGGGCTGTTCTCGCTTGGTTGACCACTCGGTCCACCTGCGAGCCCATCCGTAGCGCGCGGTCGAAACTGCATCCGAGATACGCGACTGGGGATTCTCAAGATACATCCTGGCCTCTGAACTTTAACCGCCCCGGCATGGAACGCCTCTTGCTGACATATAGCGCCGTCGTCTTATCCACGTTGACGGAGATGCGCCACCTGTCGAGCCACTCCAGCAACCGGTCCAGCATGCGCCCAGTTGCAAGCTCCGGCTTTCGGGACGCGCCGTCGTCGGCGAACAGCGCGAGCATGACATCCACCTCACCCTCTCCCGAAGGATCGTTGAGTGTGGCGATGTCGTTGGTGTAGGCCGCGTACAGGCAAGGGGATAGGCAACTGCCCTGTGGCACTCCGGCACGTATGGCCTTCACCGAGGAATGCCGCCGCTACCCGGAAGGTCCTACCTGCCAAGAATGACGCCACTAGTCTCACATACGCCAGCGGGACGCCAGCGTCCACCAACTCGTACAAGAGTCCCGGGTGCCACACCCTGTCGAAGGTCTTCTCCATATCGAGAAAGACTGTGACAGAGTGTCTCCCCTTGTTCATCTCTACTGACAAGTGGTGGATCACCCGTGTCAGTTGCAACGTGGTCGAGTGGCCGCTCCGGAAGCCGAATTGTTCGTCCCCTATTGGGACTGTACAGCTTCAGCCTCCGAAGCAGAAGCCTCTTGAACAACTTGGCGATGTAGGACAGCAGCGTTATCGGCCGGTAGCTTCCAGGCAAACATCGGGGCTTGCCCGACTTCGGCAGAACAATGACCCTCCCCTCTTTCCAGGTCTCCGGAAAGTAGGCCGTCCGGAGAATGCCATTTGCGATCTGAGTGAGAGTCACGGCTGCTCGCCTAGGCATCATCACCAGCGCTGTGGGGGGATGTTATCGGGGCCTGGAGCTTTGCGCCTCGAGAGGCGAAGTGTGACTTTCCGCAGCTCAAAGGGGGAAATGAAATCCTTCCCGCAGAGTCGCGGAGTCGGGCTCTGGAGGAGCTCTCGAATGCGGCACTCCACCTGCTCGTAATGCTCTGCGAACGACGGCGCCGCTGGGTGTGGTGAAAACTGCGTGTGTAGATGTGATGCGAGCACATCCGCGCGAGCCAGCGCTCCGTAGTGTTTTGAGCCTGTCGTGTCTAGAAGTGGAGTGATGGTGGTATTTGGCCTCGTGAGACGTCTGTTTAAGGCGTGAAGGCTGGTGTGGTTTTCGCGGGCATGGAAGACTGTACTCTCCCAGCCTACTCCACGACACTCCCTCAACTTCGCAGACAGTTCCACGGCCAGCTTGTTAAGTTGTGCCTTGATCCTCGGATAGCGGGTATGGATATATAGTTTCCTCATCTGGCGTTTCTCTGCAGATCCACCAGTAGGCTTGGGGCTCACCCCGCCGGCGCGCTGTCACCGGAACAACGGTGCTCGCCGCCGCCCGCGCCTCCCGGATTTTCTCCGTGAATAGTCGAGCGGCGGCCTCCACTTCGTCCGGAGTAGACAGTTGCCCGGCGATGTTGATGTCGACTAGGCTATCCTGATAGACGGCCCAGTCGATCCTCTCTCTGGTCCGCACTCCTGCCTTGAGGATTGCTCCGGAATCAAGTGTGACGAGGATGGGTAGGTGTTGAGTGTCGAGGTCGTACAGACCTCGATGTTGACCGTGGCCTTGAGGTTCTGGTGTAGGGCGATGTCCAGAACGTCCGGGGTGGGCAGGGGATCCGTAGGCACGTTTGTAGGACACGGTGGTCCTTGTACCGTGTAGCCGCGCTCTTCCGAATCCTCCTGCAGCCCAAAGCCAGCGTTGTTTGTGACGGCCAATCCCCAAGCTGGATGCTTGGCGTTCAGGTCGCCGACCAACAACACCTGGCCGCCATTCCCCAGCACGTTGTGGACATCACCTAGGTCAAAACTGTTCCCGGGATGTCTGTACGCCGCGTAGATCCTGAGCTCCTCCCCCGCCATGTTTACATGTTCATCTATCTAGGAGGACTATACCAGTCAAGCCCATGTCGGTGAAGGGGCCCTGTCTCAATTCGTCGTGGACGACGTCCCGCCGAACGAGCACAGCCGTACCTCTGTACGGCCTCTCACTCGGCGACACCTTGTCCCTCCGATACGTGACGTAATTCGGTAGCCGGAGGCTCCGCGTCGGCCCCAGCCAAGTCTCGCCCAGCAGGATGACATGTAAGTCATATTGCTGAGCGTGCAGCCGGAGACTGTCGCTCTTGACTCCTATACCTCCGGGGTTCCAGTAAGCGACCCTGAGTTCGTCACGATCCATCACTGGCTCCCCGCTGGTTGGCTCCGTGCGTGGGTGATTTGCGCCCAGATGCGCGGGTCTCAGAGCATCCTGGACAGCTCGTCTTTCACCACCGCCCTCAGCTCCTACCTGACGATTTCTTGGATTAGCTCCCTGAGATCGTCAATGTGGACCCTGGGCTCGTAGCGCCGACGCTGCTCCCCTCCGAGCGCCTCGGTCACCGCGCAGGTGGGGGGACCGATGTCCGTGGTGTGGGAATTGGAGTATGTACTGTGGGGTGAGTCGGTGCGCGTGATGGTTAGTGTGCGTGTTCCAGGTCCCTAGCCTGTGAGGGTACTCGGCGCACTGCGGTCGCGGTGGTCTCCTGTTGCGGAGGGTGGCAGCTTTGGACGGCCACAGCTTGGGGCTTCCTCTTACGAGTGCGCCTCCTCTTGGGCTTGGTCGTCTTCACCTGCCTGGGTTTGGGGTCGTTGGCCGGGGCGGCAAGAAATGAGCATGGGCCGTACTCGACCTATCCCTCCCTCCGCAACGGAGCCGCGGGCGCAGAAGCGGCACGGTGGACTCCCTGAGGAAGGCCTTACACCTTCGCTCGTTGGCCGTGTGGGGGCCCTTGCAGTTGGCGCAGGTCGGGGTGGCTCGTCTCAGCAACGGGCAGTCCCCGACTGCATGGACCCCACCGCAGCGGACGCACCTAATTTCCCGATGGCAGTTCGTTGAGGAGTGTCCGAAGAGCTGACAGCGGTGACACTGTGACGGTTCCTGTCTGCCCTTCCACCCCTCCACGACCACTCCGGGCATGCAGAGGAGCTGTCTCACCTCGTAGAGGCGTGTGAGCTCCTCGCTCTTCAGGCAGTCCAGCTGCACGTGGTGCAGGCAGCCGGGTCTCCCGCCTCTCGCCGGTATATGCCGGACGAAGCGCACCGGGAAGCCCAGGCCCCTGAGCTCCTCGGCGATGCATTCGGTGTCTGTCCCCACAGGCAGACCACTAATACCCACCTTGGTGGGGAGGTCTGAGGGTAGGGAGTAACAGTGCCACTGCACCGCCGGGTTGTCCTTAGTCTAGGACGTCAGTAAGGCCTGGACTGCCCGGAACTCCTCAGTCGACTGTGCCAGGACTCTTATGCCCCTTCCAAAGGGCCGGGCGTTGGGTGCGTGTCCCAGCACGTCACGCAGGGTGCGGACATGCCTCTGCCAGTCTGGCAGAAACTCCACAACTACCACAACTCCACGTCTGGCTGGGGCTCGCTGGGGTTGTGGACGGTGGTAGGCGGGGATGGGGGGTGGGGAGTAGGGGCACACCTAGTAGGGGTTACCTTCCGGGGGCTCTCCAGAGCGGCGGCGAAGCTGCGATATCATGTCGCGTCGACCGATCCGCTGTAGAAGGCAGGCTCGACGTCCATTGCAGACACAGCAGTCGAAACGGAGGCGGCTCCCGGCGCCGTCCACGAGTCCTCCTCGGGCGTCACTGGGTCAGCCATTTCCGACTCGCGAGCCGCAGGTGACGTATGCGGTGATGCAGGCGGGTCGTGTGCAGACCGAGGTGATGATCGCGGTGATCCTGGTGATGAAGAGAAGGCGGTCGAGTGCGATTCCTCTACTGCGACCACCTTGGAAAGTATTCAGCGGGCGAGGACGCCGCGCGCTTCTGCGGGCGTAGCTCCTCCAGCTCCACTAGGAACTCCTTCCTTTCCTCCTCTGAAGGGAACAGGGGTCTCCTTACTATCACCCGTTCGAACTTCTTCCGTGGCATTCTTCAGTGGTGGTAGGTCCTCCGTCGGACTCGCTGTCCACTGCCCCGACCGTTCTTCAAAAAGGTCGGGGAGTGTGTCGCGCGGTGCGGCTTCGGACCTGTTGGGTCTCCTTTTATATACTGGACTATACACATGTATACAAAAAGCGCGTTGGCTTCTCCCGAGTTCTAAACACGGCACGGAATAACAATTATTCCGGACCGCGTTCCGAACAAGGACGAGAGGGCTGGGGCGCAAGCGAGACGATACTATCACTCCCTCACCTTCCGGTAAGAGAGAGACAGCAAGCGTTTCCTAGTGCATTGTTGTGGATAGTAGGCTCGATAAGTAAAAACATACGAACATAACGTGCAGCAAAGCCATAAATTCACCATACTTCCAGCATGAACATTTTATATAGATCGCGATTAATATAGATCGCGTTAGCTTTATCTTGGAATGCGAAGTAACACATTTACGACTCGAGGAGTTTCCATCATGAGGCGTGCCGTGAAGAGCAGCGCGTAACCACAGTATCACGAAGCCCGCGCCGACATTTTCCGTTATGCACGCAACTGTACCTGCTCTGACAGCTGTCATTTTAGTCCAACTTACACGCCGCGAGCTATACACCTTTGATAAGAAAACATTATCATATTGATGTGTGACAGAGAAGAGTCTTTATTTACTTATAGACGCAGAAATAAATCAGTTGAAGGTGTTAACGAAGTACGAGGAAGGAGGAGGAGGACGAGGTGGTGCCATGAATTGTGCAAGGCACTGCATCCTCCTATGCAATGGGGTTAGGCCGGCACGACCGGGGAGGTACCTGTGGCTCACTTGATACCACTGTAAAGTGACACCTACGATGTCGCGTTTCGAGCAGTTTGTGAGTAGCCGGTGACCCAATGGGGGGAGGGTAAAAGGAGTGAAAGGCATCGGCGTAGTTACGCGTCAATTCATGGGCACCGAAAGTCGTTGAAAGGCTCCGATTTCTCGTTTGTCGACTAGTTAAACTCTATCTGCCTTGTATAGATAAAAAATCCCCACGTGTTCGATTTTCTAAATAGGCTTTCGACAACAGATAGAGATGTCCTAGGAAGGTCAAAAGAATTTGGTAAGGTGAAAATCATCGTATAAAGCTAATATTATAAAAAAATTGTCGAAACGAAACAAGTGACTATGAATAATGATGAAACGCTCCGCTTATAAAGACAGTTCCATGAGGCGAAGCTTGATATAGCTGTCAGGTGCATGTCTCACTTTAATTAACTTCTACTCGTATTTAAATTCCTGGCGTCTCATATTGAAAGGCTTAGAGAAGTCCTTGATATAATTCTTTGATCTTGTTGAATATAATATTATATCCTTGAGTTTTGTTCAAATTAAATTTGCAAATTCAATGTATCTTTTCTCTATGACGCCATTTCTGCTTCACGAAATTTTTTGTTGTGTATTAAACGCAATTTTTAAAGTACAATAAAACATTGTTAAAGTACACTTTTGAAACGTCGGGCTATTTAAATAATAAAATAAAACGCGATAAAATCCATAACAATAGTTTTATTGTAATGAGTGACATTCACGTAAATTTAAGACAGCATTTTTTAAACTTACGCAGATATTAGAAGTACATTTGATATTAGATATATCAAACTATCGCGAGAAGTAATAAATGTGACACGAATTTGAACATTTCAATTGTATAGCCATCACGGTTCATGAGATGAAGCCCGATGATCGACAGATACGCGGATGATCAGATGAACGCGTTTTCCCATTTTAGTCACGAAACCTTAAAAAGTACACGTAGGTACTTTTTCCATCAAACGATTTTCCGTTTATCTCTTCTTTTATCATTCTTACGTTATAATGACTTCAAGTTTAGTATTTCCTGAAACAACTCGTGTTACCAATAAAGAAAATAGAGCGTTCACCCTTCTTCAATCATATCCATTGCAATCATATACCTGTAGTCATTAATTATAAAACAAAACATACACAAATTATGGGTAGTGATCTCGTACGGATCGTCGTTTGTGATTTTTAATAAACTCCTAGCACTTGTCATCGCGTACACAACTCTGAGCTTGGGCCCAGATGCTTAATCACTAATTCTTGTATAGGTAGTGTTAAGTCGTTTCGGAAGAAAGAAGTTCTATGCAATGCATATATTCTATGCAAATGTTCGTGTGTGCTCAGCAATCAAATGTGTCCGAAACTGCAAAAATACATTATCACCACCTAGTTTTCTCTATAGATTTAAATAAACATATTGTGTAAAATTAGGTTTTTATTTCATCATAGATTAATGAAATTACTAGTAGTAATTTTACAAATTATCATCAGCACATAATTATTACAAAGAAGAAACTCGCATTTATTTAGGCAATGTGACCAATTAATTGCAAAACCTTTTAACATTTAAAAAAATATATTTTCAACATAACATTCTTCACTTCTCCTTGTCTATATAATATTAAACACATTATAATGTTGTGTTTATTATGCAACAATTTAAAATGATTAAAATGCAGTAAAATGCGAACACAGAAGTAAATTATAAAGCATTTGTCTGATGCTTTTATGACTCTTTAATATTAAAAACTATTGTAATAAAAAAGGAATTAGGCATTTTCTTAAGGAAACGTAGGAAACAAAGTGTCTGGAATAAATTGAAAGTTATATTTTTTTGTCAGCGGGCTGTAGAAACCGATTGCCCTACTTTAATTTGAGAATCTCAATTTCCACTTACCCTTCTTCGAACCGTTTCTTTGAACAGCTTTTACTTTTTGTAATTAGATTAAGGTCTTCTTTTGAGTCGGTTGTCGAAATTTCTTTAATTTGGCACGTGGCATTCATTGTAATAACTAGGTGAACCGAATCCTTTTTCTATATAACTTAGCCCATTAGAAGAGAGACGGAAAGGAGAAACGCATCGTCATAGTAATTGTGCGGTTGTTCATGGGCGTCGATAGTCGTTAAAAGGCGTTAAATATTCGTTTCCCGCATAAACTATGACAATACTTGATTATAATCCCATGCCAATGAGCCAGGAACACAATGGTCTTTTTATATTGGACAAACGAGAAGTCCAGAGTTTTGATGACTACGGACGTCTTTAAATTATATTCCAATGCGTTGCCTTCTTTTTTCCTTTCTCCACCATGTTGTGCCTGTTGTCCTATTGGGAACGCAAAATCATAGCTATCACTTCAACACAGTATTGTGTGAGCCAGGGGAACTTACCCGCTCGCGCCGACCTAAATCGGCTATTATGTATAATACTAAAATGTCTATGATACACGCGCATTAAAGAAAATACTCTCTAAAAGAAACTCTTCCGTTACTGAGTGGCTCACAGACAACGCCACAGCCAACTACTAAGACAGAAACCTAAAATTTGGTACAGAGGTTAATTTCATTATACGAGTGAGCACTAATAAAAGATTTTTAGAAATTCAACCCCTAAGCGAGAGAAATGAGAGGGCAAATACTATAATGTGAAATTTTAGCATGCGGGTGAAACCGTGAGGCGCTGATAATTTGTTATATAAATCAGTCTCAATTTTTAAAGGGGCTTGCCCAACCACTCATTCCCACCACTTCTGTGTCTTCTCCAGGAAACCGTAGTGGATGCCGCTGTCCACAGTGTTGAACCGATTGATATGATCGCAGAGAGACCGAGGAAAAAGTATTTAATCAAATCAGAGTCAAGCCGAGAAAAGCGATGTACAGCTGATGACACGGAGATGTATGTAAATAAATGTTATGTTAATATTGACTACTTATTATATTTGGAATATTGCCACGAATAAGATATTATGTTTATTTGCTGCCAGTTATGTTTATGACAAGAATTTTTGAAAGCACGAAATTATCTCACGTTGTCCTCACCTAGGCCACCATAGTACACTACGAATTTCATCTTGCATTATATTTCACTCCTCTAGCTAAAGTCTACACACCCACGAGCTACGCTATTATATATTACTTAAAGTCTACTGACGCTTACAAATATCTACATTACTAGATGTTCTGCTCATGCCTAGCTACTTTCCTCGATGGTCCACACGCAACATTTACTAGTCAGAAAATGTGTGTTTAATGCGTTACTAAACGGGGGAAAAAATATAATTCATGAGTATAATTCTATTACTTTTGAACTAAATCTTTCTCCTTTGCCATCGCGCAGTGAACATTTTATTGCATTCAAATGATAAATCGTATTTGGTTTTAGCATTTGTTAATGACGTTGAATATATGTTACATTTCCATAAAACCGTTCGCTTGCCAGCCTTTAAGGCCGATAAGATTTTTAAAGCTACTTAAGGTTGTATTGTGGGCTGTGCACACGAATAAACGACGATATCACCACAAATATAAGTCTTATTATCTAAGAAACAAGCTACACGTTATGGTGTTGGCTAACGTACGGTTAACGATAGATGAACACGCAATAGCGTTGGAGTTTGTTTTTAAAATTGTTGACAAATTAACGGAATATGTAAAGTCAGCTTGATTATTTCTGATAAATTTTGTGTATGATTTAATTAAATGAAAGTTGTTTTTGAGTTGTTAGAACTATTTGTCATATTTTTAGGGTTTCATGTCATGCAATATTTATACAATGTATAGGCATCATATAGCTAATTACAAACAGTTAAGATACATTATTTCATGTCTACATGGACAGGTAGATATTAAACATTATTATTTACTACTCTGCTAATATACTTTTGCTACATTTTCTTCAGTGGGCTGAGAGAGCTACAAGCTATTACCACTACATATTACAAAATAAAGTCTACTCGTTGCATCATTTGCCTGTTCACAATAAGCTCAAAAATATGTGTATCGGATTTATATGCAGTTTCCACCAATAAATAAAATGATTCCCGAGAAAAGATTTTTGGAGAGTTTGAGAACACGATTGGACCAATTGTTTTTTGTCTTAATGTTAAGCTATTTGGGATAGGATTGAATCTGTCGGGTCCGGAAGTTAAATATAATAAGTTATCAAGGTTAATGCAGTTGTATCAGGATATGTATGTGGCCCTACGTTCTCTCTACTTATCCCATCAGGAAACTGGCGTGAAAATGTGTTATTGTTGTAAAGATAAAACAAACTGGTGAAACAAATAATTACTAAAATGTACCTGAATGTTCCTGTGAACTAAAGTAAACCTGAATAGTGCAAGCATAAATCGCACTTGGCTGGTTATGTTCAAATAACATGTTATTTGTTTATAACGACATACAAATCAGTCCACAAATTTAATCCACTAATTTCATAAATTTATTTGATAAAAGCGTGTTAGTGTTCCAAGTTAAAATATTTGTGCTAAAATTTTACAAAATATGGTCATATTAATTCAGAGTTTCGTGACATGAAAAATGTTTTAAAATTAAATAAAATCAATTATACTCTTGTTTGGATGTTGGGCTTCTAATCTTTGTTAGCCCATAAAATTAGTTTCCTTTTACAGGACGTTTATGTACAGGACAAAAAGGTCATATGGATAACATAGTCCGTAGACCGTCTGCCTCGCCTGTTTTTTGACAGAATAGGGGAGCAAACGAGCATTCGGTGCCGTTTTTACGACTACCAACGCCCATGAACATCCACATAATTTCCTTGAGCCGACGACTTGGTGTCACGATTGTGACGCGGCAGTGGACTCGGCCCAGCACACCCTCGAGGTGTGCCCGAGATGGAATGCGCTGCATCGCGGTCTGACATCAGTTGTCGGAGGCGACTTGTCAAAGTCGAGCACCATCGTATCGATGCTCGGCAGCGACGAGTCCTACCAGGCGATGGCTTCCTTCTGCGAGACCGTCATGTCCCAGAAGGAAGCCGACGAGCGGGTGAGAGAGGAGGCAGCCTCCCCCCGCCGACGCCGAATGGGGGTACGAAGGAGGCGCTATCTGCAGCGCCTTCAATAGTGCCCCTGTGTTCGGTGTCGGGCCAGGATGGGAACCCGGTCCTCAAAATCAACAAGACACGGCTTCGTGGGGTCTGGTCATATAGTAGCCGGACAGTTCCCGAGGAGGTGAAGTCTGGCCTTTTTGCCGAGAACAGCCTGTCGCTGGAGGGGTCCTGTTGCCTGCAGATCGGGGACCCTCCGCTAATAGCGGCTGAAGGCTCCCGTAGGGGTTTAGTTGGTATCGCTACCCAATTGCCGAGTCCCACATAGATCTGGGGACTATCCAGGCTCCCAGGTATCATGCTTAAATGCATTCCCCTTCGTCACCAAAAAAAAAAGGAATAGCCATGCATGCATGACACTACATCCTCTTATACAATGGAATTGGGCAGGCAAAACCTCTCGCTCACATACCGTCGTAAAGTGATATCTTCTGTGTCGCGTTTCTTGCGGTTTGTGAGTAGCCAGTGGCCCATTTGGGTGGAGTGACATTGAGGACAACGCATTTGCATTATTATGCTGATGTTCATCGGCATTGGTAGTCGTAGAAAGAATCCTATTAATCCTTTGTATACTATAAAATCAACGCAGAGTACACTCGTTTCTGCTCTCAGTACAGCTGGTTGGCCTCAATCTGGATTTTCATGGGCGTCGGTAGTCGTAGAAAGTCTCAGATTTCTCGTTTGCCCCCTTATTCTATAAAAAAGTAATAGGCAGTGCCATGCTGCATATGCATATGCATAGCAGCAGAGTTAGGCCGGCATGACCTGGGAGGTACCTGGTGTTACCTTCAGAGGTACTGCCATGGTGCATTACAGTTCAATCGGGCCGGCATGACCGGGTACCTCCCGCTCTCATGATACCGGTGTAAAGTGACATCTTCGGTGTCGCGCTTCGTGCGATTATATTTTAGATGTTTATTATATAAATACATATAATACACATAACGAACATACATGACCTATTCGGGATTCGAACTCACGTTACCAACTGAGCCAGCCGGTCGTCAAAGTACTAGTATAATAAAGCTGTAGAGTTTGTTTGTTGTTTCGAACACTCTAATCTCAGGAAATATTGTCCGCTTCAAAAAAAGACTTCAAATGTTAAATAGCTCATTTATTGAGGATGGATACAGGTGCATACACGTTGTGACATATATTAAACATATATTCAGTAAAGCAAATAAAACCGCGGGGCATTACTAGCGAAAAATACAAGTAATAATTGTATGTAATTAAATAAGAAGAAAGAATCCTTTCCCAATTCATTTCGCAGTAACAGAATATTACGCCAAAAAACTCTTGCTATTTTGTTTGCAAAAACATTTTATCAGGCACGTGTATTCCAACATCCATTTACCTTTGGCGACCGCATTTTATCGGAATCTGAATAATACAGCGTGACAGAAAGAAGATCAGTCGCGGATTTGACAAGAACACTGTCGGGTTAAATATTAACTACCAAATCGTAATTGAATAACATTAATTTGCATCAGAGTATAACCTTTTTAAAAACATCAATTAGATATAGCATTTTTTACATCGTCGCTTTGCCCTCCTTTTCCCCTTAATGTTCCATAAATGACCCTGCAACGAGATTTGATCATTTTTCAATTGATGTCTCTCTGAATTTATGTACTGATTTAGGAGGACCTTTAATTTTCAGTAATAGGTACACCAATAAATTATTATTAAATTTAATATATCATCAATCAACAAAAATAAATTTTGACAAGACACAACTGACTTCGAAAATATCACTGAACTTAATAAGTAAAAATAATATGTAATAGATTCTAATTGATCTATATCAAACTTTGAAAACTAACACACTTAAAAGCTTTGATATCTTCACCTGTTTAGTGCAGTGGGAGTCAGTTTAATTTTTTATTTTAATATTTCATTTATTTTGTATTTTTGTTTTATTGTGATGGTGACGAGTAAATTGGATAGTGAAGAAATGTAGGTATTATCAAAGGACAGATATGCAAGCTTCATTTGGCTACAATATAATAATTACTACTACGTTATATAACTTTTTATTGGGAACAATAATTATATTGAGACTTGGAAATAATAACCATCATTATTAGCCCTTGTCGATCCACTACCGGTCACACAGGTCTCTTTCAATGAACGCCAAGACGGCCGATCTCGTGCTACTCGCATCCATCCCAGACCAACTACTGCACGGACAACGTCTTCCCACCTGGAGAAACAGCCCATTGCCACTTCAGAGAGCTTATTTTTCGCGTGATATCGGTAACTTTAGTTTTCTGCCTTATGTATTTATTTACATATTAATGCTCAAATGTATTTACATATTAACGTTCAAAGACTTACTCCGGAACTACAAATCGTTAGGGAACTGTTATCTTCAATAATCAGCTCAGCGGCATGAGACGATGAAAACCATGACTGATGTCCGAATTATTATTTCGAGTTGAAGTAAAGTCTATTATTTTTGTGTAAAGTTTTAAGGGTGGAGCCTGGTTTATTGGAAATCCACCATCAGATACCAGACACGGTAGCAATGGGACCACCTCGGAAATATACGCTTTGGAACAAAACATAATTATAAAAAGAAATAGTCTCAAAAATGATAATATTGATGATTTCAGTTCATGTAACGACTTCATTATTATTACTAATATGGAATTCCAGTTTATAAAAGAAAATCAATTACCTTTAAAGCAAGCCATACAACTTCACGTGCCTACCTATTTAGAATACGTTCCTTTGTAAAATTGTACCTAAGACTTGTTATTAGATAATATTTCTCAAAGAAAAAATGTCCCTTATTCGGCAAAAAAGAAATAAATCCGTATTAAAAACATTCAGAAAAGCAATATTTACCGTCCCATAAGCCCTTCGTTTACAAAGTCAGTAAATACGGCGGTATCTCGATAAATTGATAATATTACGCTCGTTTATCTCCTAGCCCCTACATCTCCTTATATCCTTGTCAACCTTAACACTTTACATCCAAGGACGGTATTCCTAAAGCCTCTTCTCTTATATTCTTTTATTCATTTTATTCTGTTTGATTATTATATCATAAAATTTCTTATATTAAGTACACTCTATATTATGTTAGAGTTATAAATATACTTTCACTCACTCTTGATCTAATTTATTTTTATCCCATGGCCAAAACATTACAAAACACTGGAATCTTGTATTCTCTAGCTAACACTTTCATAATAACTATTACATAAATATTATATTTCGAGAATGTAAACGTTTTTGTTATTTCATGAGCTGACTAGCCTTTACCGGACAACATCAGAAGGAGGGCGAAGGTTTGTGCGTATGTAAGTGTGTATATATATTTATTCATTTCTACTTCTACGTTCTGCCCGAACGGTTGTGCAGATTTTCACGCACGAGTTATTTACAGAGCCGTCTTGGTAACGCCACTCGTGTACCCAGAGTTTTATCAATATATAAGGAAACAATTTGCCAGATTCTGTACGCTAACTCGTGTGGATATTTTTTTTTCTTACCAAACACATCAAGAGAGGTTTCATGTTAACACAAAATTTTATCATAATCAGGCAAACCAATCTACCTGATGATGGGAAGTCGAAACCGGTCGTAAATGTAAATTGAAAAATAAATTAATTGTGGGAAAAGTATATAAAGTTTATTTATTTAGTCGAGTGTTAGCGATAGCTTTGCTTTCGTGCTGCGTGACGGATCACTACAAGGTTCCGACAGCTCGCTTGCCGTTATGCTTTAAAAACTAAGGTATAATTAATTTGTGCGTGTGGCCTTTTAATATGAGCTCCTAATCTTTATCGCGGAAAAAGCATGGACAGCGGACAGGTGACTTTGAGTAGGGCAGGCCTTACAAAATTAATAACATTTTCTGTTCAGGTATGACACCTGTCGAATTTGTCAAAATAAGAAGAAGAGTATAACGGTGTTCCGTCCCCTTGCCTCGGACGAATGTCTGACCATCGGTCCTGCGACTGATTTCTCTATGATGGTGTCACTACTGTCCCATTGGATTTTTTTATACTGTACTGTGTCACTCTATGACCGTATCTATCATGAGAGCGAGAGGTACCTCCCCGATCGTGCGGGCCCAATTTCATTCAACAATTTTCCGCCTGCAATATAGCATGAGAATACTTAGTTACAAGTAAATAAAATTAGTATAGTCATTTTAAGAGGCATATACAATCATGATAACAATGACTAAAATAAATCGTGATAAAGTGGATTCAGACCGAATAAATTATTAAATTATTTGAATACAACGTAACCCTAATTCTGTACTCAGAAATTGCTTTTTATGATGTTGTTTTTTCACGACCGGTTCGCCCTCTATTTGCGTAAAAATTCCGTCTGTGACCTTTGACACTGTGTGAAATTTTTAAAAGATACATTTCGGTCCCTACGGACTACTGGACATTTTGCTATTATTCTAGTGGCTATTTATGGTAAAATTTATGAGATCTACATTCACACTTTTAAAAGCATCGAAAGTGTTATTCGATTATTAATGCCATTAATTAATTATTTTGATCCTCAGTATGTTCTAAAACATCTAGCTCATTTTTTCCGGAAATTAAAATATTGATTTTGGGTATATTAAAATATTACAAAAAAATAGTAATGCCACATTCCAAAACACACTTTGTGTTACTGTTCTCCATTATCTCTGACTAATTTATTTATAAACATTTCCTGTTGAATTGTTTCAAGGATGAAAATGATAGGGAGTGGCTGATTAGAGAATTTCGTTTAAATTCTCTGGATGTAGGACTGTTATAGACCATCTTATCTCATATATAGATGTGGCGATAAGGTTATAATTTAATACGAATGTATTCAGTGACTCAACTTCATACATTTTTTTAAAATATATATAAAATATGTTTTATAAGGTATAATGGGGTCGATATATCTCATTGCGATGAAAACCCCAATAAAATATGTATGTAAAATATAAAAAGTACAGTGACAGCTTTCTTGTTTCATGCGGTTTGTGAGCCAAGGCTCAAATTGCTCGTTTGCTGGTTAATAGTCGATCATATTCTTAGTTTTCTATTTCACATCCAGCAAGTTTTAGTCTCTTGTTCATGGTGGATCATAACGAGTGGAAAATATATTCCGTTATAGTGCCGCAACATAATGTACAAAATTTTTATACGTTATTATATAACACGACCTTTTCTCCCGACCTGACTTCGTTAGGCTATTAGGAGCCTATCTCAGCACGGTTACTAAAAATGGCATAAAAACCTTAATCACCAAGAAACCTTTTCCTTTAGCCTTCACATTTCGTTAAGTAAAACATTTTAATCCTAATTAGGTTTATGATCAATGAAAACACGGAAAAAAAATGAATAAGAAATGTAGAAAAAAATAATGTACATAAATTAAGGGTAAAAGTTTACTTTATATAACACATAGGAATGATTTTTTCACAAGACCAATCGGACCGAAGACGCGGGATATATTTTACTCGCTCACGACCCGGGAAGTTCACATCGCTTAAGTAGTAATGTTGGCTCGGCCGCCTCGTAGACTTTTTTTTATTTTTTTATACATAAATGTAAACGAGCAATCAGAGCCTTTTTACATCTACCGACGCCAATGAACATCCACATAATTACTATGCCGATGCGTTGCCCTTCTTCCTCCCCTCCCCCAATAGGCCACGGTTACTCACAAACCGCACGAAGTTCAGCTGAATATTTTCCCGGATTCGACTCTGTGTCAGACCACGGTTTGTGGGTAGCCGATGGTCCATAGGATGGAAGGGTGAAAGGAGGGCAACTCATCGGTTTAGTCATAGTGCAAATGTTCATGGGCATCGGTAGTCGTGAAGAGGCTCCGATTTCTCGTTACCCCCCAATACTATACAAATGATTTGCGTTTTGTTTCAGGTTTTAATTATATTTATTATGTGTGTGCCTATTAGGTAATATTGAGCTGTCAAAAATCATTCTTGTTAAATAGAAACATACTTTTTGAAAGAAAAATCTAAAACTAATCAAGAAATAAGCCAGCTAGAGGCAAGAAAAAATATTTCATTCATTTACAAGTAAAACAGGTAAGTTAAATAAGATTCCAAGTGTTATTTCAAAAGTTTATCAAAAGCTTTCACCAAATTACTTTAGCTTTATCAAAGTTTCCCCTCGAACTTACTGTCCAAGTGTCGCTATCTTAGCAGATAAGCCTATTAAAATTTTAAAGGGTTTTTAATTGGCGTACATGAGCTTTCGGAATGTGAATATTACCTATAAATATTAGGTATTATATTAATGAAACATATGAAATTGGCGTTTTTCGCACTGGCCACTTTAATCACGAATTTCTCCTCTTTAGTAAGGAATTCCAAATTCAAATTTTTGCAGCTATTTACTCATGTATTTGTGCTTCGATGGCCATCATTTATTTGTTTTTCTTCTGTTTTTTCTATTTGCGTCACTAGTTTTACGAAATGGAAAACTAAAAATATCTCATTATTTACGTTCTCGTAAAGTTCCGCCGTGGCACTATTGTATATAGCGGTCGTGTTGCAAAAGAAAACACGGTTCATTTTTGGTTCCAACTTTTTGTTCTGGAAATTTCGACCTGCAGAAGGAGCCCTGTAGACGGCCTGAGACCCAAGTTGATAATGAAGAGTTGGAAGCTATTGTGGAAGCACATCCATCGCCAACTACTACGAGTTATCTGCAGGTGGCTATGTGAGTGATAAAACAGTGTTAATTCGCTTGAAGAAAATTGGAAAGATTAAAAAGCTCGAAAGGTGGGTATCTCAGGAATTTACTGAAGCAAACTGGCAAACGTGCATCGACTTCTGCGTTACATTACTAAACCAGCACAATAATGAAGGTATTTTAAACCGAATCATTATCTATTATGAAAAATGGTTTCTTTACGATAACTGAAAGCGCTCAGTGCAATGGTAGGATCCTGGCCAGCCAGCAAAATCCTGCCCCAAGCGAAAATTAATCCCCAAAAAAGATATTTGTAAGCATTTATCGGACTAGTCCCGGTATTTTTCATTACAGTTTTCTCAAATAAGACTAGACTATTACGGCTGATGTCTATTGTTAGCAATTGCAAACCATGATGGAAAAGCTAGCGGCTAAACAACCTAGGCTGGTCAATCGCTCCACACCACTGCTGCTTCGCGATAACGCTAGAACACACACTACACAACAGAAGTTACCAAATTAGAAGAGCTTCAATGGGAAAGTCCTCCATACTTCCCATACCTTGCTCCAACAGATTGCCATTTTTTTCGAAATTTGGATAATTTCTTGCAAGGGAAAAATTAAACTCTGACGGGGCAGTCCAAATCGCCTTCAAAGATTTTATTCATTCCCGTCCAACTGGAAATTTCTAGTGTAGGGATCAATGAACTACCTAAGAGATGGCAAAAGTGCATAGAAAACAATGGTTCATATTTTAATTAACTAAATACATTATATTAAAAAATATTCGACTCTTTGTTCATACCATACAAAATGCCTATTTGATATTTAAGGATATATAATAGATGTACATTGACTACTCCCTCCTCTTAAAATTAAGGCACAAAGAGTAGCCTAGTCATTTGGTTTCGCTCGGGGTATCTAGGTTCGGCAGCTTTGTTAGAGGGCGAGTTGGGTAGGAAGGCGGATAACTAATGTCTACAGAAGAAGCTGGGATGAGGGAGAAATTTCGCGCCTGCAGGCACAAATACGAAGCAGCCAAGAAGAAGCCGGGCGAAGGGACTGGTGGAGGTGTCCCGAGCATGGAAGGACCCAAATGGTGGGCAACATGGTCGACGTAAAGATATCGGGTTTTGACCTCGTGGAGGCTGTCCCTACATCGGAGGGGAATGTCTCTCAGGAGGAGTGAGTGTTGTGGAAGGACGTTGTCTGCCGCAAGGTGGCAAAGAATTTGGCGGCGTGAGCTTCAATGACGAAGACTAATGAAAAAAATAGAGGGCGATGCCTAAGTTGACGATCCCGCGCTTCTCAGCCGTGATCCTTAAATTTCGGCCGGAGGCAGTCGATAACGGAGCAACATATGCTTCGGCGCTGCTGAAGGCGGAGGCCAAAGTTGACCTTAAAGAGCTGGGAATCAGCCCGCTCATAGAGTTGCCTGGCCCCAGGAGCGGCGAGAAAGCGGAGCTACTCGCTGCTCGTGTGAAGGGAGAGCTGGCGGAGGTGGTGGAGGTGCTGGAGGAGTAGATCAATGAGAGGCTCTCCGGCCTGAGTGACGTGGTCACCGTGGAGCGGCTGGCGACCTAGGAAGGGGGTGTAACCCGGGTCATGTCCCCGTGCAGAAGCTTCGCTCGGGGCAGTTCGGCTCAGGCACGGCCACCATGTACACAGTATGATGTGCGCGGATGCTGGAAGGCCTGTGGGCCACGTGATGGAGGGCATGGCGTGCAAGCCCCCTATAACCCGCGGGAAAGCTCTAAAAAGGGAAAACCAAGTACGGTTGGCGGACGTAGAGATGGCCTAAAATATAATCATCTCAGCGTCCTGTAGGTGACCGTCAACCACTCCGCTGGGGTTCCAGACCTTTTCCAGTAGTCTATGGCGGATGGCAAGATTGACGTGGCGTTCGTTTCCGAGATTTTGGCCTCCCAATAGCCCACACTGGACGGGAATCAACCACAACTTATTGGCGATCATCGAGAGGCATGGAGCCGGCCCTCGCCCTGGCGACGGGGAGAGGGCCGGCGGGTACGTGATGGTGGCTAGGGGAGAGGTGATACTCGTTGGAGTGTACTTCTCTCCGATCCGTGGGGGGGTAGTTGCCGGACTGCCCCTGTTTAACATGGGGGCAGTCCAGACGTGCGTGCGCTCGTCGGGATGTTCTGTGGTGGACGCTACGTTCACCACTTGGAGACGGAGGAGACCTCGGACCAACGCTATACAAGATTTGAGATGTCTCCAGCTTCCATTCGTCCGGCGTCATCGTCATCGACATCAAGGGGGCAAAGCCGGATACCGCGTCGGATACTAACAGTCCTCAACCGGGAACTGGCAGAGGACGCCGCAATCGTCGGCCGTTGTGACCTCCCACCGGAGTCGGAGTTAGAGGGAGACGAGTCGGTTGGCCAACTCTGCGGTGTGCGGAGCGGCCATGTCGCCTGCGAACTGTCCTCCTCTTATCGGCTGGCTCTCTACAGGAGGACGGTCGAAACATCCGGCCTCCTACGACATTGCAACGGGACCAGGAGAAGGTATACCCGGTGCAGGCGGAAACGCCCCCAGGACGTCAACTGGACAGGCTACGTGGAAAAGTTATGAGATCCGGCAGCAGGCCATTTGCCGAGCAGGAGAAGGCTCTACTGGAGCATAGGGAGCTCGAGAGAGACCCCTGGGACCGACCGTACATATAGGCGTGGAACAATCTCCGCGCGTTCCAGGCTGACACCTGGGGAGGATTGTTTGAAATTATCCCCTACACACCCGTGAATTGTGTACCCCTAGAATGTCTCGGTAGACGTTGGACGAGGAGGAGGGTGTTCCGCCACCCGTCACGGAGTCCAAAATGGAGACGGTCCTGTACCACCTCCGGAGTAAGAAGAGGGAGCTGGCTCCAGACGAATGCACGTGAGAGTGCTGGCGATCTCTTTCGTGCACCTCAGCAATAGGACCGCTGTCTTTTCTCTGTTCAGTTCCCGGAGACATGGAGGGACATGTTATTAAAGGCGGGACGGGCCCCGGAATCGGCATCATAGGTGCGGTCGGTGGTCCCAGTCGACCGTCGATGCCCTCAAGTGCCAATGGGCGTTGACGTGTTAGGCGGAACACAGGGGGGCGTGGTGGTCGCGGTAAATTTGGACATCGCGATCGCTTTCAACATCACAGTCTGTTGCGGGAGGCACGGTTTTTTTTTTTCGGAGCGCCACTGTCTCTACGGAGGCTGTTGGAAGCGCACCTCTCCGATTGCAGAGGGTTCCTTGGGAACCGTTCGGGATCTACGGAATGGCTGTGACTTGGCTGCGGTGTCCCGCAGGGATCAGTCCTTGGACCGTTCCAGTAGGACGTCGGTTATGACTGGGTCCTGCGAGGCCTTCTCCTCCCCGGGATTGGTATCATCTGCTATGCGGATAACGCCCTCATCTTTGCCCGGGGGAAGGACCATAAGGAGGTGGCGCAGCTGGCCGAGGTCGGTGTAGACCTCGCAGTCAGTCATATAGAGAGATTGGGGCTTCGAGTCAGATTCGACAACATCGAAAACCTCCTCTTTCGTGCGACCGGCCGCAGGGGACCTCCAACTGGGGCCGCTCTGCAGATCGGAGAGGAGGGGGTCAGGATGAGACCGCACTCAACTTTGATAGTGGTGGACCTTCGGCGCACACTTCACAATGTTGGGAACAGAGGTCGTGAAGGCGGCGAGTGCACTGGGCAGAATGCTCCCGAAATTCAGAGGATCCAGCGCCGCCTACAGACAGCTTTATACTGGAGTCTGCCGGAGTATGGCGATGTACGTTGCCCCAGTATGAGCGGGTCGTCTCAGTGCGTAAGTAAGGCCCATCTGCGCCGGCGATCCCCTATGGAAGCTGGTGGCGGAGATACATGCTGAGGCCTATTCCTATAGGAGGTCGGTGAGACCCACGCTAGACGGGCTCCAGCGGGTCGGCCGGTGGGGTAGGAAAGAATGATGTGGACGTGGGGGAGGGGAGGGTCTGGCGCGGCAACAGTATGGCACAGGCGTATCGGTTGCCTTGCGCCTAGTCCTTAATCGGCGGATGCACAGGACCCGCAAACCTTTTACCTTTCGTCTGACGCGGGTACTCACCGGGCATGGTTGCTTTGGGCTGATCATCTACGTCGGACGGCCCACAGGGAGTCGACGATTCGGTGTCACGATTATGACGCAGCGGTGGACATGGCTCAGCACACCCTTGCGGTGTGCCCGAAATGGATGGCGCAGCGTCACGATCTGACGTCAGTCAACGGACCCCTCCGTTTTGTCTGTCGATCATCATCACCGCGATGCTCGATAGTGACGAATCTTATGAGGTAATGACTTGCTTCTACGAGACAGTCGCCTTCCAAAAAGAAGCCGACGCGCGGGTGAGAGATGAGGCCGCAGCAGCTGGCTGTCGCTGGAGGGAACCTGTTGCCTGCAGGAGACAATTGGGAATTGCATTTCTGAGCTAACAATCTGACATACGGTCTAGGGCACATCCAGCGTCTAGGTCTACCCGGGCCCCTAAATGGATACCATCCGTTAATGGATTCCCCTGCCTCAACAAAAAAAAATAAAAAGAAAAAAGTTATCTCGGTTCAACACAGGCTACTGAGCCCCTCCGCCACGATTTGCGATAGGGCTTCAACCATGTCATGCTATCTCCTTGTCCAACGAAATGATAATAGATGGTCAAAACTTTTGCTTTCTATTATTATTTATAAGACGTTTATTTTTATCTTCACATATTTCTTAGTCATCCTAGAATTTCCTGTTACGTATTGTATATGTAATCATTAAGTATGCAAATTGGCGTTTGATGCCTTAGTTCAAAGTTTATCTCAATACGGATCGTAATCATGACGTTTAACATTAATAGTATAACATTTCTCAAACGCTAAGCGATTCATGTTTGGATTGTGTTAATCAAAGCATCAGGAAAATCTTGATATAAGTATACATGATGTACGGTTCGCAGATTACATTCATTATGTGTTTAAATTAAGCCCTTATCAAGTCCACTGAGTCCGAAATAATATACATACAAATGTTCATACCTGCGTCCCTGGGGGATAGGCAGACACCACAATCTGTGGTGTCTAACTAAGTGACAAAAGGAGAAAGACATATCTTCTTAGAACAAACGACATGTATCTTGTTGCTTGTGCTCTTAGATTTTACACTCCTTAAAGGAGACTATGATTCTACTCTGAAAATTCTTCCATATTTATATAAACAAACGTTTTTACTATCAAATTTAATAGCATGTTATAACATAATATAAAACTTATACTAAGATCATGAATAGATCAGGTAAGTATGTGTATAGATTACGCGAATGTTAGGCTTTACGTAAAGTACGTTTATTATGTAACGTTTAAGTATATACTTAACTCCTTTTCGGATCCACATAAATATCATATACAATATACCTATCTCATAAATATAAATGACTACTTCGTACAGTGGCTGTACTCAACTAACCCACAATGCTCGTACAACAGTCTTAAACAGGAGAATGCACGAAACGGAGCAGGACGTACAATTTAAATAAGAAACCTCTGAAATACGCTTGTCCCGAAGCAATTTCCGTTTCCGTAAGACGGAGCCGATTCCTATCTCCCAACTAAAGGAAGCACGGACCTGGATTTACATTCCATCGGATTATCCGACCCACACTCGTCCTTTAGCAAACAGCGTTCGTTCTGATGTACTTCTGTGACGGTCTATGTTATTGAACTTAGCGTAGAAACGTTGAGTGTTTTTTTTCCCGCCTTGCCCTTTTTTATAACATTTTATCTTTAAATGTGATTTTCTTTTAATCTAAAGAATCTAAAAATGACTTGTTTAGATTTTCTTCTTTTCGTCTAGATGATAAAACCAAAACGAGAATTGTGATCAAAATAGTAGTTCTGAACAAGCGCGTAAACAATTTTTTGGTTTTAACGAAGGTGAAAAATGTTTGTCGATTTTTTTTATAGTACCGGGGGATAAACGTGCAATCGGAGCCTTGCAACGACTACCGACGCTCATTAACATCAGCATTATTATGCCGATGCCTTGCCCTCCCTTACACCTCCCCCCAATGAGCCACTGGCTACTCACAAACCGCACGAAACGCGACATCTTAGGTGTCACTTTACGGCGGTATCAAGTGAGCGAGAGTATCTCCCCGGTCGTGTCGGCCCCATTCCGCTGCATAGGAGGATGAAATGTCATGCATCATGCATAGCACTACCTCTTCCTATGCAGCATGGCACTCTACCTCTTACAAAAAATGTGAGTATTCTTAAACTTTTTTAACGTACATACTTACGTACATACTTAAAAAAGCATATACCAGATACGGCCCACCTACCGCTTAGAGATAATCATGTATCGACAATAAGTACAATATTACCAGAAATATGAAACGTGTAATGAATCACTAAATTTCATTATGAAATACATCATACACTTAGCATATTTTTTTTCTTAATTATACTTCCTATGTTTTTGTTTTTACCCAACAGCGTCAGAAGAAAGTGTTTCGAGTCTCCATCTGTGATGATTTGTATGTTCCCTGCTAAGGTCACGTTTCATTGTTTGTTTGTTTGTTTGTTTGCATTAAATAGAGTCCGAAAGAGATGGGCCAATTTGAAAAGTTATTTTATCACCCTACATTATCAGTGATGAAAATAGGGTATATAACATTTCCCAAAAAGATTTATCAGTTTGGAAAAAAATGTATCAAGAGAAATCCTTGTTTAGCTGTAGAAAGTATTAGTAACTAGCTCTCATGACAGACCTTCTGTCATAAATGTTTACGAGGCCGGGATTAAAATTCATAATTTCTATATTTTTGTAAATCAGTAATTTTTAACACGTTTCGTGAAATATTCGCGCGTAGCCGGGACGGGTTGCTAGCATATTATAGGCAACGAAATCTTTATACATTGTTTAAGCTTAATGTTAAGTTTTAGTGCTCAGCCTTCTCAAACAGCCAAACAGCAAATCAGACCGCATGTCAATTATTACTTGTACGTGTGATTTATTTGCTATCCAGATAATAGTTATGACAAGTTCAAAGATATTTCATTTCCAGACGTACCTCAGGCGCTGTCACAAACAATGAAATAATGTGGTGTGTGCAGTACACGTGACATCAAGTCACATCGGGGACAAAGATTGCCTGATTTTATTCATTTAATTGTTATTTACGTGGACAAACACCAAATTTTCTGCCAATATCTTCTTTACATCTTTCACCTGCGTACTTCATACAAACTTCAACCTCTTTCACTTCCCTTTGAATAATTTCCAAATATCCTTTCTCATCGAATGTGTGGGTCATAAAATATGTACTCGTATGTATACGAAATTTTGTCGTATCGGCCAGTACTCGGCTGTGAATTGATGTGTCTGTAAATGTGTCACATTTGCAGGAATATGATGTTTGGTCGATAACTTCATATGTTGTAAGAACAATAATGTTGTGTTTGTTGACGAAGTTGGACTCCTTGGTTGTTACGTTGAAACTATTTAGTGATCTGTTTAAAAATGGAGTGTTCCTTTTTGCCTACACAATTAGAGAAAAGGGGTGTAAGTAAAATAATGTGTGTGTAAATAGAGTGATGGAAGTAGAGACGATGATTCTTGCGATCGCAATAGTTTTTTGCATTACCACTGCAAATGAATGTAAAAATTTAATTTAGAAAAGTTCCAGAGCAAAGAATTGAAACAAAAATTCCAGTTATATCATGCGCACTGAGGTAGCGAAAAGTCTGGAGCAATTTTGCACGCCTGGCGGACTTTTTTCACCTTGTGGACTTGAAGTCGCAAAAAGTCTGCTGCAGAAAAATATTGTACTTCAATATGAGATATGAAATTCAAAATATGCACGGAATTAAAAAAAACTTTATTTTTCTCGGGATTACGCTCTAATATTGGGCGTGGGCATGAAATAGCTTTGTAACAGGTTGTCGGTGTCGATTCTGATTAGCAACCGCCCCGGGCGGGGGCGACCATGCACGAAAACTTGTTTATAGTGTGACGGCTACGCCTTGATATGTTTGTGAGTATCCAGTGGCCCATTGAGGATTAGGTAAACCCCAACGCAAATACACAACCGTCATAGAATGCACGATAGGTGTTAATTTTAGTAACCAAATGGCTCTAATTGTTTTCAAGGGCTTTTTAAAATATCCTTAGGTAGGGATGCTCAAATAGAACGCCATTCACAATTAATTGATAACAAAATATTGAGTCCAATCTAATCTTAATGCCATTTAAACGTGATATTGCCTTTAGGATATGATGTTAATTGAATAATTCTAAAATAATAGGTTCCTTGGTCGGATCAAAAAAATGAATGTAACATTAAATTTTTAATAAAAGTTCCAAGATGAACTAGGACCTTCGGTAGGATTGGCCCACTATAGCTCTAAACAGAGAGGTAGGAGTTAAGCTTTTGCCCAGCAGTGGGACACGGTAGGCTATTATTATTAATAATAATAAAAGTGCCATGCTTGAAAGTGGGCAGAGACACACCTTAGCGCCTCGGAAAGCACGTTAAGCCCTCGGGTCCTCCGACTCTCATGTCTCGGTCACATCATGGCGTACTACTGTCACATCGGTGTAAGGAAATGTAGAAGAGAACTTGTGGCTGCATACAGATTTTTCACTCTAATAGTATCACTATTAATATGGTCTAACTTGCACCAATATATATATGAACTGATATTGAGGTTTACATTGATATGAATCAATTAATACCAATAACTAATCTCTCAGAAAAAAAAACACTTATGAAACCATTTATCCAAAAGCTCTCTTACAGCTAACACATGATGAAATAACAAAAGTAAGGTACCGTTGATATTTCGACGGACCGGATCAATCACCGCTCGACTGACGGCAAGTCTTACTCAACATGACAAATATACTCGTAATTCTTTTACGTAGTCACATAACTCACGTTTACACGCACAATTACTTGGAAATAAATCAAACGGCTTGCTCCGAGTGCAATAACAATAAGCCTTTCATTCAATTTTTTTGATATCTCAATTCTCGAAAATGATAGTTAATATTAAATCCCATTCATTTCAAACCTATTCATCTGTGGTCGACGCTTCGTACACTGGCGTCGAATGTGAAACTTCGTGTTTGTAATTATTTATTAAAGTTTAATAACTTTAATATATAATTTCACTGCATTGTGTTTTTTTATAGTGTAGGGGAGCAAACCAGCAGTCGGACTTTTGGTGTCATCCGCAGTTATTCTTACCCCACCCCTTCACTTGAAGTCTGTATCATGTAAAAGAGGGACCCCCAGGTCATGTCAACTTAGTTCAGCTGGAATCTAGGATCTTACTAAATGCGGTGTAATCATTTTCATTATGAGGTCTTAAACAAGCGTACTCAGGTACTGGGATAGCGTCTAGTACTTCTCTTTTTAGGTCTCGCGACTATGACGTATGACGACTATTTACCCTTAGGCATGAAATCTCACATTAATTGTTGTGTGGGACTTGCATCATAACGGCGACTGCCTACTAAATAACGTGGACATCTGCTGCTACGATTAATGCCTGGTTAATCTTCACCTATATGCAAAATGTATAGCACAGAGACCGAATACTAACAATTCTAAATGTTTCTCAAGGATATCCATATATGTCCGAATCTTCTAATCTCGCGGAATCTGACTTTATATAAACTCACATCGTAATTATCTCTAAACATTTCCAAGCAGGTTAAGAACTCGCAACTTCTTTACATTTTATAATTAACGACATTACAATGTTGTTGCTTTACTTAAATTAAACTTCCTTGTTTGATATTCTGTTAGAACACCAAGTAGACAAAACAACAAACATTTACCGAACTACTCCTTAGGAGATATAAGACCTAACGGCGCGTCTTAATTAGTGGATTTCCTGTTTAAGGGTGTGCTATTATAAGGGATGGTGAGGTTAATATTTATCCACTCGCCTCGCCTTGGAGACGGTTTAGATGCTTCATTATGTAATTCTGAAAGGGCGCATTATTCTTAAGTATAATTAAGATGTTTGATAAAGGTTGACTTTCTTATTATACGGTATAGTTAATTACTGAAGGGCGCAATTATTTTTGGCCCATCAAATTAGGCTACCCGGAAAATAATTAAGCGGTCGCGTTTTTTGTGGTTGCAGTTTTGAATATCTAAAACGCTTAAAGACAACTCTATACAGGCTCTGTACGTTAGTACATACGCCATTTAATGTTACTTCTCTTCAATGTTTGCTGCATCAATGGTCTAGGGACAAACATCTTGAGGCATATACCACGAGATTAGTTTCTTGGTTGGAACAATTACCATATGATCTTGAGATTTTTAATGTCTATATAGTATCATAACGAAATAGATGTTGTTTAACCCCCTTTGCTTTGACAAACTTTTGCAGGTTAACGTGCGGCCGTGACGGCCCAATTCAGCTGAAATACGGCACAACGCTAGTAGCTCTTACAAATAACATCCTATCTGTTTCTGCTTACTTCTTTTAGGTGATAGAAATCGAACTCAAATATTTGCAATGCCCACATGGGGGCTGTTAATTGCAAATATCTGTTGATTGAGCGGGATAGGGAGAGGAATATTGCGGTCCCCATGGTTCAAGTCTTGCCGTGGTGGTGTGGTTTAGAAGAAACCAGTTGAACAGAGAAGGCTGCTTTTTGCGGGGTGCGGGGTTCTCAGCATTATAATGTGCCGCGAGCCCCTCACACCACTGGACCCCACCTAGGGCCGGTAAAGGCGCGTATCTACGTGGAAATCCAAATAAAAAAGACATGTTGCGGTCAGTCCAGTGCTTAGTTGTTACGACGGTCATTCGATTTAACGAATGATCGAACGATTCATAAATCATTCGATCATTCGTTCTAATATTATTCCTTTAGTTTTGACTTCAACAAATTTACGTATCACTTGTCCCAGGCAGTTAGAGGACCAATCTGAATCATCATTCTCGGTGACAGTTATGAGAATTTTAATCTATGAAATGTTCTATAATGGTGGGGAGATAACGTTACACTGGAGATTCACTTTTTAGTAACGTTTAGTAACACTTGGAATGGGATGGGCTGTAAATATAACTGGGAAAGTGAGTTTTAATGTCAAAAAGCACGACTTCATTGTTCTGACGTTCATTGAATCCTCAATGAACGTCAAAACAATCACCTCAACAGTAGACGACTACGGACTAATGATAGTCATGAATAATATAACCGAAATTTTCATACGGTCCGTATGGCGCGAAGTGAAACTAATTTATACGAATGGTTGAATAACAGCGTGTTCCAAGTTCTGCATTGATATTGGTTTTTGGCAACTGTACATTCCATATGAATATATTGATCAGGAATTGGACTAAATATAAAGGTGAGGTTTGAGTTGTTGTGGTTATGCTCCTGGTTTTTCTACTGTTGTGTCTGATTGCTGTTTCATCAGAATAGGTTCTTTCATAGAGGGAGTATATAGTGCAGTAGCTGACCGATCGGGGCTGATAATGATGATGATGATGAGGATGATACCTAAAAGATCGTCGCCATTTTTGAAGTTGTACTTCTGTTAGCGCGTTAGGGAAAAGTGAGAGTACTTTTTTACGATGCGCACGCACAACGTCACAAATCCTCATCTGTCCACTGCTGGACATAGGCTTCTTTCAATGAACGCCAAGACGGCCGAGCTCTTGCTACTCGCATCCATCCTGGATCAGCTACTGCACGGAGATTGTCTTCCCAGCTGGTGAACGGTCGACCAGCACTACGTTCTCCTAAACGCGGCCTCCTCTCCAGACCTTTATGAAGCTGTAGTCAATATTTTAGTTTTTCCCTTGTTATGTCAGAGAGGTATGACTTCTGGCGCGTTTACATAAAGTACACACACAGTTTTGTTTTCGGATACCTACACAATATAATAGCGCAATTAACAAAAACAGGGTATTTGTAAAGGAAGCGGGGTTGCGATTATAAGTTTATAATCTAGAAATCAATATGTAAAAGGTACTATGCTGTATTGCTGGGAAGTGCTCGCTCACGTCATACCGCCACCACGAAATAGTTATTATGTCGCGTTTTGTGTAGTGTCTTAGCTTTCGTGGCCTATTGGAGGATAAAGAGAGAATGAGGACAATACTCCGCATGGGTTGTCATCAAAATTTGTTCTGCTAGAAAACTTGCGAGCACCCCCATGCTCCGCCCTTTCGGAACATTAGAACGACTCGTAACGTTACTATGACGTCATACTTTTTCAAGCATGCACGTTATGGATTTACAAGACTTTGTCACGTCAAAAATATCTTTATATCTATGATATCTATACTATTATGTTCGTTATGTTACGCAAATGAGCGTATAACAATATTAATTCCGGAACGCCGCCTGATGGGCGACTGACCACGATATTTCTGTCACACGCACATATCCTTGATATATTATTGTAATTATAACATGTTATACGCTTACATGTTGTATGTGTAATTATTTTGTGGTCTTTCAGGTACAGTTTCCGTTTATCGTTTTATATACTTTGATGAACGTTAAATGAGAATAAAGCAAAAAAAAAATACAGCGTCCCGTTTCCAACAAAATATGCCAAACTCATTGATTCACATAAATAGAAAAACAGCTTTATCGACGTGTAGGTAACGTGCTTGCCATGATAACAAATCCTATCTTTGACAGAACAAAGTCTGCCGGGACAGTTGTCAATAGTTTCAGCATGTAGATAAGGATTAATTTTGACATTTTCTCATATCTTTGTTACATTGTCGAAGTTTCCATAATGTCCTGTATAATTTTATAAATATTATAAAGACTATGTTCAAGCAGAAGTTCAGTCCAATAGTATCGGATAATATCCAATACAAACAATATATCCTATGTAATAATATCCTTGTAATATTAGTATAGATAAAGCTCTAGAGCTTTTTTTGTTTGGTTGTTTGAAAGCGTTAATCGTTTATCTTTTGAACTAAAAATCAGATTTGAAGAATTATGTTTTGTGTATGATAGCTATGTATATTTATATATAGTAAGATCTTTTTTATGGCTAATCAAGGCCCATTAATATTAATTGAGTAGCATGCTTCCATTCATGTTACTTAATTAAAATATTAATTTAATACAAAAACTTCATCGATAGCTGTGGCATAAACATTCTTAAATATTTAACAACGAACGCATTTGCAGTTTCATTAAAGTACATTTCTTGCGGTCGTAAAAGGCTTCAATGCTCAGATTTTCTTATAAAACATTTCTTTGAAGGATAAGAAAATACTGCTCATTACCCCGTTACAATACTTTATGCAACAAAAAAGCTCTCACCTTCACTTTAAAATGATAGCGCAGCAAATTTTTATATCTTTCTAAAAAGCATCTCATTTAAGTAGGGCAATGTAATGTAATAATAACACCCATGCATACTAATTATAAACAAAATATCAATAGTGAGTGACTTCACATTCACATAAATAAAGGAAAAAGTACTATCATAGAATATCTGCGAAATTGGGGAACTACATTTATAACAATAATAATAATAAAGAATTACGGTCTCTGCAAATGCCCTGAGAGAAAACCGGCACGCAACAGTGTGACATGAATGTCTGAAACTCTTTTGCATGTTTGTTAAAAAGCGCCACATTTGACAAAACACACCACATGTTACAATTTTAAATAACAGAATTATTACTTTTTATTCCGAAGAATCCCGTTAAATGTTAATTTATGATAAAATTAGGCAGTCGAATATTATTAAAGCTATTGAAATACTTATTAACACATTAGGAAATGAAGTTGTCTCGTGGCTTCTTTTGAATAGCTGGAAGTATTAAGGAAAAACATTTACCTTCCTACATTTGTATTGAAAATTACGCTACATTTTATTTTCATGAATTAATCGGAACATTGCCTACTTTCAATACATTTCAAATAGCTAAGCAATTTGAAAACATTTCTGTTTAGGCTATTTACTAAATAAATTTGAACTACCCCGCTATTTTATTTGCAAGAAATGTTCCTTCTGTGTTACGGTATATCGTAAAAACATATGTTTATCATTTTCTTTCCGTTAAAAACAATTTACAATGAATTTGTATTCCTTCTTCATAAAACCAGTATTTTCTTTGCACAAATAATGAGACTTTAAATAAAGTAAAAGGACACCAAATCTAAAACGAGCATTTTATTTTTTTCCAGTGGCGAGTTTGGACGACGTGTGGGTAAAGTTACGAGCGCCGAGATTTGTGGTGCACGGACACAGTGCCGTACTGCGGTGCGACCACAACGTGCAGCCGGACACCCTGCACAAGGTTAGATATAACCCTAATTAGCGTAGCTTGAAGCGACAAAGGTGTATGCTCCCCGCGACTTCCTCGCACTTTGCATGCGACGAGATGTTGCTAGCGCGAGACTTGTGGTGCAACGACACAGTGCCGTGCTGCGGTGTGAATATGTGTGTTACATGTATTTCATTATTACATGACCTAGGCGGCATTCGAACCGTGACCTCTGGTGTAACACGCGGACTAACCGCCATGTTAAGCCTGCGGGTCGTTAAAGTCAAAGTCGTTTTTATTTGGTCTTTAAGACCATGATTACATCCAGGGTCAGATAATAAGAGCAGGATAGTGTTTCTCATAGAACACAAATTGAACTCTGTGATAAAATATTGGAATTTTTTTCTTCTCTTAAAATATTTTAATTTATAAAAAAAAACAGTACATACTCAGGCTATTTATTAGCTAAGCGGAGAACTAACGAACGTTATGATGGTCAACCAGCAATAATAATAATGTTTAAAATAGCTTAGAGTTAGATTAACTCGTAGCCAAGTAAATTTAACTACAAGTCTGGCTCAACACAGTAGTATAGCCGTTGCTTATTCTATATAATATTTAGTAAATGTGAACTTAGTATATAGGATGCACCGCATATATATATGATATGCCAACTGTACAAACATGTTTATCGATATCTGTTCGACGCTGGTATTGCTATATTTGCGGGGTGATGTGAAACCAGTTGTCATGCACAGGTGTAGCGCTCGTAGTAACCACGTAGCAGCGCCGTAGCGAGCGTGTATTTGCCGAGCGTATTGATTTGTTCCGTCAACATCTTGTGAAGTTTGTAGAAATTATTTTACTTTATTTACCTTTTGTATACGAAGAAACAAATAATTGTAGCCCTTAATGTGACGCAATTGCTTAGTTTTACTTTACAAACCGGAGTTGAAAATGTTTGTAGCGCTAAATA
>JAFELO010000510.1:274491-293656 GCA_017140195.1 Eumaeus atala
ACGGAACTAGGCCAAAGGTTCAAACGCACTAATCTCTGAATGCTGGCGCGTATTGAAACATATTTTTGTGTTCATAAATAAATGGACTATATTTATTTATCGAGGAAGACTACTGTTATGATGCTACGACTTATAAGACCGGAGCTACGCGGGCAAAGCCGCGGGGCGATGATATCACATTATTATATGGTCTTATTTTCTTAAGGGTTTTTAGGAAAAATCTTAACATTATGAAATATATTTTAACTAAGTTTTTTAGAAACTGTCTCAGTATCTTCTTCGTTGATTTGATTGTGATGATCAATAAAATTTACGTGATCGGTGCCTTAATATTTGATCAATGATAATATAAATTAATTAGACTCTTAGATATTAACTAAAAAGTAAAAAAAACCATGCTCCTTGTTGCCATTTATTTAAAAGCGTACTTGAATCTCTTCAACTTGTTTTAGAAAAGGAATCCCATTTCACGTATTCCAGCGCTCTCGACCTGCTTAACTAGGCTGGGAGACACTCAAAAGGCTCATTCAACACGTTTCTTCATGGTGCTTAAATATTTTAACACGTCATGGCGTATGAAAGAATCTGCACATTTTGATTATTTGTAAAATAAATAATAACATAGGCCATGTGTGCACAGCTCTACGATGAAAATGTATGAGTTTTTATAGTTTACGGTTTCAAAGGAGCAGATATCGAAGCTTCTAAATATCCGTATAATTGTTGCGCAGATGTGCTGTCCTACTTCCCTCTTTCCCGTCCAGCGGATCATCGGATATTTGCTAGCCCCACAAAATGGAAAAGAATAGCTGTCCGTTTTACTGCTAATGGCAACCTCAAAGCCAAACCTTTTAGTTCCAAACTAATACCGACACCTCTCTGCAACTGCTCCGAAAGTCACCGAAGATGAAGAATACGAACAATCCGTACATCACATCCCGTGAGTGGAGCTAAGCATAATGCTTGATATTATGCGCAGTGATTCTGGAGTAGTCTACTACAGCGATCTCGTGGACGACGTGGGAAACTTTCGTGCTTTCGAACAATTTTGTCATAAATATTACTGGCAGCAAAGCCACAAGACTCAAATATATTAATACTCCACAATACCAAGTTAAAACAATGATTAGGCACAATCAATATAATTAGCTAAACATTTTCTACATATCCGTCGTGCATCGCAGCTAGGCTTCACCCGGCTGCCCTCTCATTTTCTTGGCTTTCACAAGTCATTGCAATCTTGTACTGTCTCCCGCTTTGACTAGGGAGGGAAACAGAAATTACTTCATACTCCCCTTATTTTCTTCTGATTAAATTTGTTGCGGGTCCCAAGTCAGTTTTTGAGCTTTTCGCTCGGGCTGCCTGCAATAATATGAAAGTGCCAGTAGTGGTTCCCGCTGTCAGTCCTGGCTGATAGGAGAAGCATCGGTGGGAACTTGTATTGGGCCAAGCCTGTCATAAAAGAAATCTAAAAAATAACTCAATCGTAGAATCGTATATTTAATTTTGACCTGTTGTTTTTTAAAGTCATTGGAGTAAGTTTGTTGAGCGAATCATCTCTGCTACAGAGGGGGAGGGGGGGGGGGGTAAAGGAGGAATCGGAGTCTGTCCACGACTACCGAAACTCATGGAAGTCCGCATAATTCTGATACGGGTGCATTTTCCTCCTTTCCCCGACCCTTCTAATATGCCGCCGATAACTTCACAAATTGCAGAAAACTCCCCCCTCCCCCAGTCGTGACTGCTGAATTCGGTTCCAACGCAACATGGCACTACCTCTTAAAATTACGCGGATGATTCGATGTATGAAAATTTGCCAAATGATTAACTTATATGCTCAAGTTTACGTTGTAAACTTCCAGTTGAAGCCAAGTTGCCTCCATGTTTATACAACGCACGCCTCTTTGTGAAGTCTACGTGAACTGAAACACTGCACAGTTGCGAACGTTCAAAACCAACGCTCCTAATTTATTTACACACAAAACGTACTCGAGGATATTAGTGTGCGTTACATTATTTAAATTCAAACTTTTATTTTATTTTCTTTATTTTTTTCGTGTTGAACACGTTTGCTGCGGCACTGTTTGCGGTTTGCTTCCCACAGATACTGTCACTTTAAATTAACTTCTTTCGAAATCTTCCGGTAATGCGTTGAAATATGATTGTTTTAAACTTATGAACATAAAGTGTAGCGGTAAGTAGCTGCGACTTTAAATTGAATGAACAGCGTAGATAAAAAAAAACCATTTCTGAGTACAATTTGACCTCTCGACGCACCAGAAACGCCACCATTATAGTGATGGGAAATAAAACAAGTCAATATAAATGTGGAATACCTTTTATTAATTTTAAAAAATAAAAGCCTGTTAATAATAATATATAACAAGTTTTAAAGGCAGATTAGATTGATTATGAATTTTCCATATTACGACATGGTAAACTGAAATACGAGGGGTGATTGATAAGTATCCGAAACGGAAAAGAAGAACTTTAATAATCTATATAAAACAATTTTATTTTTCAACGTAAACTTCTACCTCGATGCATTTAGTCCAGCGCTTCTCCAATGCCGTTACACCAGTTTGATAAAATGTTTTCTCTAACCCCTCAAAATACTGGTCTCCATCATTTGATAGAAATCTTCGGTCGCCTTACCATTTCTTGTGATCCGGGAATAAGTAGAACCGCAATTCATAGATTTTGGCAACTGTAACCTAACACCTGTGCACTCGTCAAGAATGCACATGTGCGCTGCAGTGGTTGAACAAAACTGTCTTTTTGGCTAAATGAGGACATTTCTTCACTAATTTTTGGCAGTAAGCTTGCATAATGCACTTCATTTATTGTTTTTCCCTTTGCAAATAATCTACTAAAATAATCCATCGAGCATCCCAAAAAACAGTCGCCATCACTTTGCTGGCCGACAAAACGGTTTTGCTTTTTTCGGTGCAGATTTTCCGCTTTCAGTCCATTGCTTACACTGTTCTTTTATTTCAGGAGTATTATGATGTATCCATGCTTCACCTACTGTTACACTACGCCGCCAAAACTTTTTAGTATCACTATATACTATATCTTTAGCCAAACACTCCGACGAATCGTCCACTCGACGTTGGTTTTGGTCAATAGTGAGCAAACGCGGCACCCATCGCTCGCAAAGGTTTTCCTTCGCAAATATTGACGTAAGGTATTAAAAACGCATTCTGAAGAAATGCTAAACATCTCTGCTATCTGTCGCAACTTTAAGCGCCGTTCATTCCAAGTGATTTTTTAAATCTTTTTGATCTTATCCGGATTCGTGACTTCATTTGGACGGCCAGACCTGTTGACGTCTTCGCAGCTCTGTCTACGTTTAAAATCAGTTACCCAGGCGTGAATTGTAGTCAATGCAGAAACAGTGTTACCTAAAATGCTGCCTGGCTTGACTTTTATCTGGGTTGCTGTTTTCCCTTTTGAAAAGTAAGACTTTATCACCGCATGAATTTTGTCATTGCTGAGGAAATTTACGGAAGAGAACGTTCTTGGTGCCCCACACAAATTCTGTCAGTTCCAATAAATTCAAATTTAACGCACTATTTTCGAAAAGATGATAGAGTGTAATGTAAAAAAAATCTTGTTTGCCTACCTTATTTTTAAGTACGTCGCTTTGGCCAGTTATCGATCAGACCTAGTACTTACAGCACATATTGCATAGGCACGCTTTTTAACTTGTTGTCAGCTTCTATACGCGACAGAGTTAACCGGAGATTGGTGTAGCGACCTTATACGTCTTCTTTTTGCGTCTCTGTTTAAAATATGGCTAGTTTCTCTCTTCTTATTTTTTTATTTATATCTGAAAACACACACCAAAAGAACCAGTGCGTAGCGTAGTTTTGTACTTTGGAAATTTAACATCAGCAGAGTGGGTAAGTAGGTTATGGTATTGCGGGTAAACTTAAATTTAGTTTAAGGTTAGTATATCGTGGCATTGCTTAGGTATTATTTTTATTATCTTGCGTAAAGTAGTTGTAGGTACTACCGGGGGCACAATATAGCATTTGTTTATCATTTACAAATAAGCGTGCTTGATATGTGTTATTAAGCATTTACTCTGGCTTTAGTACCTACATTTCCTTGCTACGTTGCTGAAATGCAGAATAATATCGGTCGGCTCTTTCTTAGAAATACATCACCAAAACAAGAACCGACGTGTTACCTAACCTCTTGTACTTGTTATATTCGTTTGCTGTTTTTAAATGAAATTTTAAGTCACGTATTCCCCCGTGTTGGCACAGAAAATGCTAACAACTTACCTACCAGGCAGCTCGTAAAAGGCAAGCAATGGTTAATCCCTCTCTAACACTGTCACCTTGAGTAGATGGTTGAGTCTTTCAACGACTTATTCGCGTATCCAGATACCACTTAAATACCTCTTTATTCCACCAAATGACAGTGCTTTTCAGTTGGTGGATAGGGTACCCGGTACACTTACTTCCACAACAGGCTGAACGTCCTAGCCTCAGGTTTGTAACGCACCATTACTAGCCCTAGTGTTTATAGGCGACGCTATTTCTTACCATCTGGAAATCTGTCAGCTTGTCTACCTCGTTACCATTGGCATGAGAAAGAGGCTCGCTTATCTAAAAAATATAAGAATATAGTAATCATTTAAACGATGTGTCAGCTGGCTGGTATTTAAATTTGGTGTTTCTCTGAACACAAATTATTCTATCGTTTTAGGGAGCAAATGATCAGTCGGAGCCTAATGGTGACTACGATGATCATAGACATCCATATAGTTACTGCTCCTTCGGTGTTCTCCTTCGAATAGGCCACAGTACACACACATAGCTCGAAACGTATAGCTGTCACTGGGATATTTTTTATAGTATAGGGGGACAAACGAGGAACCGGAGCCTTTCAGCTACTACCGACGCCCATAAACATGCATTATGACGATGCATTGTCCTCCTTTTCACCCCCCGCCCCAATGTGCCACTGGCTACTCACAAACCTCACAAAACGCGATACTGTAGTTGTTACTTTATGGCGCTATCAAGTGAACGACAGATACCTCCCCGGTTGTGCCGGCCCAAATCTGCTAATGCAATATGCCAATCCACATGCAGCATGGCACCACCCCTTACTAACATAATCTCTTAAAAAATATAATTAACTACGTTAACTTAACTTTTAACATAGTGAACAGCTATGGGCGATGGAACCTTCAATCGATTGCTCACTTAAAAAAAACACTTTCCAGTGTGTTTCAGTTAGGTTTCTTTGTGTACGTTAAGCGTTAGGTGTGAGATAACTTGACATGGGCATATACTATACTGAATATTATATTACACTAGCAGCGCCCCGCGGTGTTACTGGCGTATGTGCGCTCTTCTTCGCCGTAGCGTCATAATATATAACCTATAAACTTCCTTATGAATGTAGCTAAACATTTTTTTTTTATTCGATCTGTACTCTCAGAGACTAGCGCGTTCGAACATACAGACAACCATACTCTTCAGCTTTATTATATTAGCATAGATGTATTGTTGAATATGTCCATTACAAGGATGTATATAGGTGGACCGAAAAAGCTGATGATTTTATTTTTCGTAACGCCAATATTTCGTAACGCCAAAATTCTTTAGTCTATCTGTCGCATGTCAGATCACAGTCTCCTATACCATTTCGATAAGATACATAGCACTTCTTATTGATTAATAGTAGTGTGAACATCGCTCGCCTCAGTGAGCCTTATACTCTATACTTAAATATTATTTTCATATGTGCTAATCCCAAAATAATTGTATGGAAGTGAGAGTTGAATATGTCAGAATGTGCATAAAGGTATAGAATAAACGCGGTCGAGATGAGGTCGTTGCGAAAACTATGTTACATATCTCTCACCGACTCTGTTCCCATTAACGAAGTGAGAGAGAGCTTGGATATGAAAGAAAGTGTCGATGTTAAAAAGAGAAAGGTATGCTCCGTTGGTTCGGGCATGTAGAAGGAATGACAGGTGAGAGGTTAACAAAGCAGATATAGAATGCAAATGTGGAAGGATGTAGGTACCAAGGAAGACCAAGACTGACATGCCATGAAACTGATTGTTCGGGTACTGCCCGAAGGTGGTGTCAAGAATCTTCGTAACCATCCTGTATGTATGAAGAAAGTAAGGATCGTGATGTATGGCATTTAGTTCCCTCTGCCTATCCCATTACGGAGCTGGCGTGAAGATGTGTTGTTGTCGTAAATTTTATTTACATAATTTACGTGTAAATTATATTGTTAATATGTGCGCATTTTTCAGGTGGTGTTCTTCAAAGGCGGCCAGCGGATCATTCAGTATATACAAGGCAGGGACCCGCCGTTTGTACTCTACAACTTCACTGGAGCTGATATAAATGTAATTTTTTTAATTACTTTTCACTTTCTACCCCTCTCTGTATATGCTAACATGATATTTATATTTTTATAATCTTTATTAATATTAATTTAGAACATGCTTTATCTTCATCATCATCAGTATCGATCCGCTGCTGGACGTAGACCTCTTTCAATGAACGCCAAGACGGCCGATCTCCTGCTACTCGCATCCATCCCGGACCAGCTACTGCACGGGGATCGTCTTCCCACCTGGTGATCTGATGAACGGTTGACCAACACTTCGTTTTCCTAAACGCGACCTACACTCCAGAACCTTGGTGGCCCATCTCCATCTGCCTCGTGATCTTTTGAGTGTGTGACCAAGTCATTGCCACTTCAGTGCTTATTCTTCGCGTAATAAAGGAAACTTTATTTCTCTGCTTATGACTTCGTTTTGCATTCTATCGGGTTTCAAAAGCCCGCTGGGCTACTTCAAACTTGTGGAGCAGTCCTAAAATAATAGGCCATGTTTCGGCCTCGCAACAATAAAAATACATATATGTTATACATGTATTTTTTCCCATGGATCATTTTTCATTAGTCCTTAAAGCCCTCATTAGTAGTCTCGTGATATAGGGCCCGCATGCAATAACCGGTTTTATAAGTCACTAAAAAGATAAGCACTAAAAAGATATTTTAGTAAAAAGTAGCTGCAATGCATGGGTAAAAGACCGGCACGACCGACGAGGTACCTTTCGCTCTCATCATACAGCATTTATGTTGTCAGCTACGTCGTCGCATTTCGTGCGGTTTCTGAGTCCTCGGCGGCCCATTTAACGAGAGAAGGTAAGGTTGGCAAAACGTCTGCGTCATGAAGATATTGTTTCATGAGCGAATTTCAATCTAGTAAAGGAACTGACGATATACATAAAAGTAGAAGTCAACATTTATTCATATGAGCTATTACGATTTTTTTTTTTTTTTTGACACGATAAAGTCCTTTTTCAGTAACCCCGTCTGCATACATGAAACAGTATGACATCGGAGCCAGCGAACGAGAGAGTGTAAGAAGTCATCTCCTTCACTCTATCGGGCAATGCGTTCACAGATCAATTAAAAAACCGTTTTTTCATCCGGTCTGATTACCTAATAGTGATCGGAGAACTTGTTCGCCTCTTGTGATATACCTTCTTTATTTCAGTCTGAGTAGGAATATCCGGTTTCACCATTTGCACAAAGCATAACGCCGGTACTACCTTGGTCATGTTGGCTACTTTAGTCTCGCTGGTTAGGCTGCGAGCTGTAATTAAACTGGTTTTTTTTTCGAAGCTTTTAAAAATGTTATATTATGTAGCTCAGTATATAAAACTTTTACCAGCATGATCGATATTCGAAATGCAAGAGTTCACAAGGAGTACAAATTGCTTTAGGGATGAAAATTTCTCCCTCAAATGCTGGTGTCATTTTCGTATGTCAGTAACATTAAAGATAGAAGTTAGACAACCTCTTGGCAAACAATGTCGTTACAGAAATATTTCAATTTAATTTTTAATTTTATATATGAATTTTATAAGTCCATAAACAATAAATAATTAAGGATTTATTTATACACTTGTTTCGCGTATAACTATTTAATTACATGCATTTATATCGTATTTAACACTGTGGCTTCTAAGCTTAGTTCAGCGTTCTCGGACAATGTTTTCGCAGTATTTAGAAATGTGATTTATAATATATATTGTATTACATAGATGACTGCTACCAGGTTCGGGATTCCATTGGAAGGCTTATGTAATTATTGTATGATAACTAACAATACTAACATGGAATAATAAAACTGCTACTAACACATTTACGGTCTGTGGATTCCTTAAATGTCTGAAATAAACGTCATTATTATTGTTATGTTAGCATCAGTGGGCAAATGAGCAATCAGATCCTTTTCACGACTATCTTCCGCATAGTTACTATTTGTTGCCCTCCTTTCGTCTTTCCCTCCAACGAGCCAACAACTCCTCACAAGCCCCAGGAAACGTGACACCAAAAATATCACTTTGCACCGGTATCATGTTACCCAGAGGTACATTTCTGGTGGTGCCATCCCAATTTAACTGCAATGCAGCTGGGCACTATCTCTTACTGAGCATGGCAGGTGGAATAGGATGTTGAACATGAAAATGGATTTAGAATTCGATTAAAGATATTTATTGGTCAACACCAGAAAATAGAATAGGAGTTTAGGCATGACAACAGCGATTTTTAAAGTATAAATTTGTGAATTAAAAGAGAATAACGATGTTATATAACAAACTTACCATACATGTGTCTTCCATCCATTTAAAATCTCTAGCATTAACGGTTCATGTGATACAGCCAGGTAACAGACGGACAGGTGGACAGTAACCTAGTGATCATTCCGTTTTTTACCCCAACTGACGCCCGTAAAGCGCGCATTCGTAGAAGAATCTGAATGCACACACGTCGAACGCGTGCCGAGACGTGTGCCCATATGTGTGGATACCTGCAACAGAGCTCTGAAATATCACTTCGCGGTCTACGAACGGGTGTGCTACAAAACGTCGACTGTGTGAACTATCAGTAAAACAATTTTCCCACATAAATCTATGCCTTCAACTTGCAATCTAAGGTATCATTAATAATAATATAATGATAACATTATTAATAATAATAATATCTGCGGACTTATCACACCACGTTAGCCTAGTCCTGTGTTAAGTACCGTAAGGACTTGTGTTACAGGTAGACAACGGAAATGTATTTAATACGTTTTATAAATTTAAGAAATTTTATACATTTAAGATTTTTATTATATAAATACATATAATACATATATTAATATCTATGACCTAGGCAGGATTCCAACCCGAGACCTCTGGCATAACACGCGGATTAACCGCCTCGTTATCACCTGAGCCAGCCGGTCGGTGTGTTATGTCAAAAATTCACCAAAAACTAGAAGACTAGTTCTAAATTTTTGGTGTTTTTTTTTTTTGTTTTGTGGTGTTTTTTATTACTTAGATTACTGAGAAAAAATGCCATTCTGGCATCAAGTTTATCCGATTTCAGTATTCAGACATTTTACTTTTGTCGTTAGATTGTATAATTATTGTATGTATACATTTACTTAAAGCAAATTTGGTACTTCTTAGGGTAAATCGTTATTCTGGGTCTAGGGGACTATCAATTACCCATCTCTTTCTCAATTATGAAAGGCCCCGTAATATGTACACAGTGTCGATATTATGGTTATAATATTATCCAACTAATTAATTACTGTAAATTATTTTCGGCTTCATCGTTGCGATAAAACCACACCTTCCAACCAATATTAATGACGATCTCATTAAGGGGAAAACATTGAAACAATATACTTAATGGCCGTGTTCATAGAATTTAGGCCGTGCAAGTAAAACTGTATGAATAAAATTGAAGCATATCTTCTTTCTTCATTGTAACCAAAAAGAAAGAATATTTTCTTTCTTCATTGTGCTTAAGCTTTTTATATAGTTAGTGACTGTCTTGATTTTGTTTTTATGTGACAAACAATCAATTGGAGCATTTTCTTAGCAAACGACATTCATAGGCATACGCATATTTTTAAGCACAAGTGTTGTCCTTCCATCTTTCCCTAGAACGAGCCGCGTAAACTCGCAAACCAAACACAAAAGCGACAGTATAGCCGTCAATTTGCGGCGGCATCATATGAGCGAGAGAAACGTTCCCAATCGTAAATAGATGGTGTTCCTTTGTATACAGTTTACGAGGGTGAAACCGCGGGGCACAACTAGTCTATCTTACATATAAAACAGGATCCCCAAAAGCTGTCTGTATGTATGTGTTCATGATGTGATTTCTCAAAATCTGCCAAAGGGCTTTTCATGTGGTTTTCACCCTTGAATAGAGCGATTCCCGAGAAAAGTTTTAGTGCGTAATTTTGGCTCTATCATCCACGGGTGCAGCCGGGGCGTACTTCTAATACTTATTATAAAACAAGCTGCTGAAGCTGTCTGTCTGATTTTCAAAAAATCTACATTTTTTGTGCGGTTTTTCGTGCGGTTTTCACCCATGGATAGAGCAATTCCCGATAAAGGTTACGATATCCAATTTATTCACGGGTGGAGCCGGGGAGGATCGCTAGTGTTAAATAAACTAATATGAAACCTATCAGTCTTATTATATTAATTCTATACTAGTCCTATTCTAATTATTATTATATACTATAAATATGACCAGAATAAAACTTCTTTCGTGCCGTTATAATATAAACGGTATTCCAGGTGTAAACAAGAACAACTTGACATTCTGATTGTTACAGTGGGGTTAAAGCTACGTAATGGCGCCGTTTCTCCTCAAGATGAATGCTTTTACCAAGAGACTTGTTTGTACACATTTTGTAGCAATTGTAAAGGAATCAAAAAGCTTTTTCTACGGGTGTTCTTAAGAACTTACCTGAGAAATATTATTTTAAAAGATCTTGTACTTTTTTCTATATCTATATAGTTGTCGTAAGCTGTTGCCTGTTTCTCTAAAATAGCTTTTGTTGTTAATACAATAACTACGCAGGACATATTATAGTCCACAAGCGTTCGACGGCTTAACGTACTCTCCTAGGCACGTGGATATAACACCGCCAACTTTCTGACTTTGGAATTCAGAATTGAAAAATCCCAATAACAATTTGGACCGACCCTGGAATTGATCCAGGGCCTCACTGCTGTGTTGCTTGCAAACAAAACAAGACACACACATTACTTCTTCATTGCATCCTTAACAATAATGTATAAAAAGTTGTATGATGTCGAGAATTAGGTCAAAGATTTGTTAATAAAAAAAAACTTGCATTTGCATTCCCACTACAAGGGGAAGTATTAACTTTTTAACGCTTACCTAATTCTGATTATCTTATTCTAAATTGGTCTTCAAAAACCTAAACGTTGCAATCAATTTTATTTATTAATACTGAATAAGATTGAAGCGAACATATCACTTTACATTGTCACACGACTTGAATAATAACCATCCCCTAACCAAGCGAAGCCTCTTTTCAATTCATTATTTCAATATAAACGCAATCATTTACCCAGTCTGTTGTCTAAATCCACCCGCGTAGATTCTTGATATGCGTTGATTTAATGCTACGCTGGCATCCAATATTATTCCCTTTACATTATGTACGCCAGGTATAGGCCTCTTCGCCATGAATGTAATTATTAACGATATGTCACGTATATGACTACTATTTATAAAAATTGCTTGGACATTTGAATAATAATTGCGCTGAGGGTACTATTTTTACTATTACAAAGATAACCACAAAGGTGATAGGAATACTTTTAATTATTTATATAATTTAATTATATATATTAATAATTAAATTGTACTCGTAAATTACAGACACTGAAACTTTTTTTAATTAGTTTTGCAGCATTCAAGACTCACAACATGGTTTTTAGATAAAAACCAGACTGCGCAATAATATCATTTTAGGGTAGGTTTGTTTTATAAAAAAAGAATAAATTCAATCTGAATGAAAATAAGATATACCGTTATATTAACCATTCACTCGAAAGAAATACTTACGCTCAGTGTATCAGATTATTTCATTAACGCTTTGCCATATGAAAATAAGATCTTGAGAAGGAGACAACAAACATCCACCTGACGATGAATTTCGAGAACTGCTAATATTTTAGAATACATATTCACATTTTCTCGCCACTTGTATTTAGTTACCAGGAACTCTACTACATACTTTGATTATTGTAAATACTTCTATTCTATTCTAAAGTGTTTCACGTTGTAGCAGCCTCACGTCAAACACAAATCGAAAATATGGAAAAAATTAATGTATAATTACATAACAAAAACAACAACACCTCTACGAACGGAGTGCCATACATCACGATTCTTACGTAGTGGAGTAGTGCTTCTTTCAAAGCATTCTTTATATGGACTTCCCGGGAAATTATGCGATGGGATGTCTAGCTTCTTGTCAAGGTGCAGCATCAAAGTCGTGGTTGACGACGCATGATCCGCCCTTAAGTTTGTTAACGCTGCTGTTCCTCAATGATGTGTTCCGTCTCCTACACTGTTTCTTCTACACATCAATGACATAGCGCAAACTAGTGGCCTTCATTGTTACGCGGATAATAGCACTGGGGATGCTTTATATACTGGTAATGGTAATATTTCCCTAGAACACCTCAACGAGTATCGGAACAAGCTTGTGTCTGAAGTCAAGGATTTATTATGCAAAGTCTCGGAATGGGGCAGACTAAATTTTGTCCGGTTTAACCCCCCATAAGACACAAGGTTGCCTATTTACCGCAAAAAAATTGCCCTTAGTAGTATCTCCTCATTTTCAAAACACCTGTCCATTGACCTCATTTAGTATCCGAATACTTGGTGTCGACATATCGAGTAACAGTCAGTTCCGCGGTCAGTTGGAAACAAAAGTTAAATTAGCCTCAAAGAAACTGGGTATACTCAATAGGGCGAAGCAGCATTTCAATCTAGCCCATCGGCTGCAACTTTACAAGGCGCATTTCTGACCGCATATGGAGTACTGTTGGCACCGGAACATACAGGAAAACTATAATTGTAATACTAAAAGTATACTAACATAGAAATAACTACGAGGGTGGATTTTAAGTTCTAAGCCCGACCAAGGAAATGAAAGAAAAGTGGATCTAAATTTATTTTTATTTTACGACATAGTCTCCATCTAGTTCAACACACTTCTTCCACCTGACCTGCATCTTGTTTATCCCCTGGAAAAAAAAATCCGGAAGGTCGGCGAAATAATCGTTTACCGCGTCTATCACCTCATCTTTGGTCGAAAATTTCGAGCCACACAAATGTTTTTTTTTTTTAATTTAGAAATAAATGATAATCCGAGGGGGCTAAATCTGACGAATAAGGTGGGTGGGGCAGCAATTCGTAGCCGCAATCATGGATTACTGACATTGTTTCAACCGAAGTGTGAACACGTGCATTGTCTTGATGAAACAGAACTTTCTTACGCAACATTCCCGGCCTATTTTCTTTTATTTCTTCCCGGAGTATTTGAAAAAGGTTACAATAATAACTAGAACTTATAGTTTGACTTTTTGGTAAATAATCTAGAAAAATAATGCCCTTCGCATCCCAAAAAACAGAAGCCATGACTTCGTTAGTCGACAAAACGACCTTAGCCTTTTTCGGTGTGGGAGAGTCTGATTTTTTCCACTGTATGGATTGTTGCTTTGATTCAGGAGTATGGTGGTGAACCCAGCTTTCATCCCTGGTAACAAAATCTACACAAAAAGTCCTCGGGATCAGTCTCAAAAAGTTCCAAACAGTCTCGCGACATTGTGTATTGAACTCGTTTTTGTTCAGCTGAAAGCAACCTCGGGACCCAGCGAGCAGAAACCTTAAGGAACCTCAACTCTTCCGATGTAATGTATTGCACCCGGCCATAACTAATGTTAGTTATCTCAGCTATCTTACCAATGGTCAAACGTCGGTCATCCAGTACGAGATCACAAATTTTATCGATGTTTTCTTTCGTGGTAGAGGATGTAGTTCTACCACTTCTAGGATTATTTTAATGCTCTCACGACCGCGCTTAAACTCAGCTACCCACATCTTGACTCAGGAATACGATGGAGCAGACTCCCCCAAAGTGCTCACCATATCTTGATGGATGTCTTTTGGTGATAGGCCTTTTTATTGAGGTACTTAATGACTGCACGGTGTTCAATTTTCTCCATTATTGAAAATTGCGTCAGATTGCTTCAAACAAATAATCACAGAAAATTTATATTGTACAGTATCGGAATGAAACTGCGCACAATAAATCAATATAACACATACTAACAAATGACAGTAGGTTTAAAAAGATGTCATAGCTCCATGGAGGTTAGGCCAAGAACTTTTAGATCCTCCCTAGTATAAGGTTGTTTATTATGAGGTTTTAATGAAAACAAAAGCTGGCTTTCAGTGCGATACTGTAGTCTTGTATTTTATCCTACTAAACTAGACTGGGCGTGTGAACGTTTACCTTTTGCCTGTTCTATAGTTATCTACTCCAAACCACTACGGAATCCGGGTTTAATCACTGTTTCCCTATACGGTAAGAATACTCGGAAAATATACTTACCTATAAAAACTAATTGATACTCGAATAATTGATATTGATGGTATTCGAACCTGGACCACCCGAGAGGTAGTGCCACCCAAGCGCTAACCACTAGACCACTGAGGCTCTAAGACCACTCAATATTTTTTATATTATTTTTTTATATTGAGACATTTCAAAGTAACTCAATGATCATCTAAGCACTTCTCGCTAACTAAATAATAAATATAACTAGGAAGTAGCTTGAAACAATTTCAAAAACACAAAATACTAGATTATTAAAATATATTTCATGCTCTCGGGTTGTCAAGACGAATTTAACATAGCTTAACATCCATTCAGGCTTTAGCAGACAACAATCTACATCTAAATGACTTTCCATGTGTCCTTCTGATGTAGTTGGGTGAAAACATTGGCACAACTCTCATAAATTTTTAATTACTCCAAGTACCTGTTGTGACTCTGAATAGATTGTAAATACTTAATCGTATTGCAATGTCCACCGCTTTCCACTAAGTGCCTCTATAGCTTCTAATCAAAGCTATAAATATCAGTTAAGGTGTTCCATTTGTGTCACAGTGTGATCACTTCAAATACGATATACGGCCTGCAATCACAGCCTGAATTTTGATCTAAACTTGATTTTACCCAATAAAGGATCACTTGATCACTTATACCTGTATAAGTGATCCTTTATTGGGTAAAATCAAGTGTTTATTTACACATGGCTTTGCACTTCGCCGCCGGGAAACCGGATCTGGCTAGCCAGTATCGGCGACGTGTGAAAAACCATTAGAAAGCTAGGCTCTAAGTTAATTCTGGCATTAATTGCATAGTAGAGTCAGATGGAACTCCATGATGGAATGTTTACTAATGTACGTCCATCATATATTCAATGTCTTGTCAAAAATTTTGTCGAAGAGATGATATTTAAGTTCATACTACAAATTTCTATTTGTAAATGGTTCCACGCAAATACGCCACATTTGAACTGTCAACAAAATTACTGAAGTTAAGTCAACTTGCGATGGGAACGGCAAATAGCATGAGTTTGCATTTTTACTTGATCCAAGCTAAAAATTCTGTAAGTAACATTTAACTTTGAATGCATTTTAGTGCATGAATTTGAAAAATATATTATTCAAATTTAAAATGGTCTCAAGTAGACCCCTAGCATACGTCATTGGCATTAATGATAGCTATTCTATTGCATTTTCACGGATGGTGAGGAGCTGGCGGTGTATTTAAAATGGCCCGTTAATTGTGTCGAACTTAATGAGCCAAAGGGCTTCGATTGCTGGTTTATGTTCTGTAAAAATAGCTCATGTTAGTCTATTGTCACCTGTGCAAACAATTTTGTAACAAACAAAATGGCCGTATTTATGATCGAAGCTCTAAGGAAACTTCCATAGTCCTGTTCATTAGTGGGCATTATTCGACTTCAATGACGGTTTAGTGGGGTTTTAGCTATAAAGGAGTGGCAGCCATATTTTTGTGACACGGTATCAAAACGTCGGCACAAGTGTATCAAGATACCATTCTTGAAAAGGTAGTTAGGCCCGTTAACAAGGCTCGGCACCGGGACATATAGCCCGGTCTAGGCAGTCTCGGATGGACGTCTCAGACTTCATCAGAGCTGAAGACTGGTCGTCATCTAGTCCTTATCTTAATCCGCTGGATTATGATTTATGGTCAGTTCTAGAGAGTACAGCTTGCTCAAAATGCCATGATAATTTGGAGTTCCTAAAACAATGCCGTATGACTTGTTTTAGGGACAGATTGTTAGTGAAGAATTTCCTCATGAAAAGAGTGTAAGAGTGTGAGCTTCTACTGATAACTGGCCTCAACATTTAAGGGACTGTATTGCAGCCAGTGTAGACTACTTCGAATGAGCTTTTTATATTTTTATTTTTTTATATTTTTTATATTTGTCTATTAAACTAATCCACTATAAAAGTAATAAATGTTATTTGCAATTAAAAACATTTTTTTTCTGTATAACAATAGTCATGATAAGATCATATATAATAACCATACCACCATAGATAAGACCATAGCCTTGTATATACCTATATATCTCCTATGCACCTTTATATAGACATGATTTACATACAAATTCTCTACACCCTATAATCCTTAGCGCTTAAATTTTAGTATAAAAATAACCTGCCTATGTTTGAGCTACATTATTTGCTCTCCCATAGATATCTTCTATGAAATAAACATATAATAAACAGTAAATAAATTAATTCTAATGATTCAAATTCATGCTAATGTTCCCCATTCAAAACAATTGTTATATCAGACATTAATTACACTACAATACGCCGGTAACTGTTGATGAACGGCATGAAATATGGAATAAATGTTAAATTGTGCTACGATCGCGTCCAACTGTATTGAATCCGTTCATACAGTATTGACTTTCAAAAACAAACGTCGTACAATTCTTGAATGCTGAGTGTAAACCTAATAGAATTTCTAGTCAAAATTTCTCGAAAAAATAAGTAGTTTTGGTATTTTTTACATTAAGCCATTAAATATCTATCATATATAAAGATCACAGAATTTCTAACGTCATGGCAAAATAATTTCTATAATAATAATAATAATAAATCTTTATTTATCTTCTCTTATGTAACATTTACGCATGATACCTGGGAGCCCAGGTAGACCCCCAGTCCTATGTGGGACACGGCCATTGGGTAGCAATACCAACTAAAACCCTACGGGAGCCTTCAGCGACTATAGGTGGAGGGCCCCGGATCTGCAGGCAACAGGAGCCTTCCAGCGACAGGCTGGCCTTGGCGAAAAGGCGGGACTTCACCTCCTCGGAGACTGTCCGGCTACTCTGTGACAGTCCCCATGACGCCGTGTCTTTGGAAGTGGACCGGGTTCCCATCCCGGCCCGACACCTGATGATCACAGACCCTCCCCAGTTGACAATCCTCCCCAGATGGTCCGTCTGGAGTACCTCCGTGATGGGGGCCGACGGGGCGCGGAGCTTGTTCCGCGCCCACTTGTACTGTCGGCTTCAGGGATCCCTCTCGAGATCCCTTATGTGCTTCTGCTGGGCCTCCTCCTTAGCTCGGCAACTGGCCTGCTGCAGGATCTTCACCTTTTCCACGTAGATCCTGCGCAGCCTGTCATCCCTGTCGACGTCCTATGGGCGTCTCCGCCTGCTTCGGGTGTACTGCCTCCCCGTTGCAGGTGGCCCGGAGGTCGGATAAGTCGGCGCCCGCCGCTGGGGTGGACTCTTCGCGGGCGGCATGGTCGCTCTGTACACCGCAATGAATGTGTTACAGAGCCGACCAGCCGCTTAGTCCAGCACTAACTCCGACAGCGGCGAGGGGCTCCAACGGCCGATGATGGAGGCCTCCTCTGCCAGCTCCCGGTTGAGCCTAGTGTAGCCCTAGTCGACGACGACGATGGCGTCGGACGCACGTAAGCTGCAGGCGAAATTATTCGCTTTCTCAGCGATCGTGGAGCCGTCAGCTTTATAAGCCGCGGAGTGTCCGGAGCGGACCGATTCCCAGCTCCTTTAGGTCAACCGCCCCTTCCGCCTTCAAAAGTGCCGAAGCGTACGTAGTCCCCTTGGTCACTGCCTCCGGTCGTAATTTAACTATCACGGCTGAGGAGCGGGGGAGCGACAGCTAGGCTTCGTTGCCTGCTTTCTCTTCACCGGCGGCACCAGCGCCGCCGGCTTCTTCGCCGCCTTACAGCGGACGACGTCTGTCCATTTTTCCCCTTCTTCTTGTGGGGCTTGCTCTCCTGCCCCCTCTTTGTTGGAGGTTTCACTGCCTAGGAGGTGCAGGAACCAAACGCTGTCCACTCTGTCTTCTTTCCCTTCCCCTTTCCTTTACCCTTCCCCTTTGTACTTTGGGGAAGGGCCGGGAACTCACGTAAATTGGGTCCCACATCTGCTTCTTTAGCAGGGTTGGCCGCTAGCACCGTCTTCTTTTCTGCTATGGGGTCCTCGTTTCTTCCACCAGAGGCCTGTTGTCCCCGGCAAGAGGCGGGCGGCAGGGCAGCGCAGGAGGGAGCCTCATCTCCAGACCCGATATTCTTGCGTCCACCATATTCCCCACCAGCTGGGCAATCTCCTTCATTAAGTCGGACGAATTCGAGACTCCTTGCGTCCCCTCGGCCGACTTCCTCCGCGCCTCAAAGTCCCGCCTGTAGGCGCGGACCTCCTCGCGCAGGTTACACAGCTGTCGCTGTAACCGCAAGTTGTCGGCTTTCAGCCGTCTCACCTCCACATCCTCCGTGCGGAGCACCAGGGATTCTATCATCTCCCTGATGGATCCCTCGGCTCTCTTAATTTTAGAGGCGTAGGCCCCTTTGAGGTTGGCCGAATTGCCTGTGAGGTCGAGTATTAGCGCCAGGTAGGCCTCCCCAGCAAACTTGACCTCTTCGGCCCCGCACCTTTCGACGTCCTCCAGAATAATAGGTGTCTCTGTACTGGTCGAAAAACCTTTTCTTTTAAAAACACCCTCTTCCGTAGGGCCGCCTCGATATCATCCTCCTTATCATTACTAATGCGTTCAGGCAGAGCCGCCCGGGCTCCGGTCAGCGTATGCGCCTTTCCCCTTTTCGCGACGTACCGTGACCTGGTCTCCGAAACCCCTGTCTCCGAGCCTTAGTCACCAGAACCCTCGGTGAAAAGGCGCTTGAGCCCCG
>JAFELO010000510.1:294224-320623 GCA_017140195.1 Eumaeus atala
AATGTGTATTTTTATGTCAAGATAGGCAGGAAGTTTAGTGCTATTTTGTGAAGTAGATATAATTAGTTTATAATTAGTTTTTCTAACATTAAGCGTTAATAACTTGCTTCTTAACCAGCTTGCTATTTTTTTAAGTCAAAACTCTGTAGATTGACGCACTGATTCAAATGTAAAAACAACAGCCGTGTCATCTGCATATAAGTATACCTTTCCTTGGTTAATGGACATACTACATAAATTATTTATGTTGATTAGAAATAAGGCCGTGCCCAGGACACTTCCCTGAGGGACACCGTACGTCACTTCAGATTTATCACTGATATGTATTTTAACCACCTGTTTACGTTGCCTAAGATAGTCGGTTAAAAGTGCGAGTGGTGGTCCTCTGATGCGAAAGTTCTCTAGTCTGCGTACAAGAATGGGAACAGAAACCGTGTCAAATGCTTTTTTCAGATCTAGAAACACTGTCATTCATTTATTGCCTTTGTCGACCTCATTTAATATTCACTTATAATATACATTACAAGTGAAGTTATAGCGTCCTCAGTAGAGTAGCCCTTGCCTAAAGCCATATTGATATATTGATACACGACATTTATTGTTATTTTTTGTTTCATATGTGATACATGTGAGTATGTCGCCTCGGTTAAATGATAGGTACTTTGCATTAAAAATATGTCGGTGTATGTGGATATGGTACATCAATTATTACTCTCAAAAATATTAGCGTTTAAGGAACTTGAAAAATATATAAAATGCCTGTAAAATTCGGAACCAAATTCGAATTATAAATCTCGATATGTTTTCTCACTTGCGGCATCCACGACGGCGGCGTTAACGTACTGTCCTGCTAACCTGGCCAAATAAAGAGGACCTCAGTATCCAACCGATCGCTTGTAATAAATTTTGGTAGGATTAGGGGATTTCGCCCTCTTGGCTATGCAATCCGAAAATTTGATAACAGTTTTCTATTTGATGTTTAGGCAGTATATTTAGTAAGGGGTACGGTCATACTGCATTACTATCGCTGAGTATACCTCGCTCGAATGCAATCGATTTAAGGTGACAGCTATGTTGTCGTGTTTCAATTTTTGAGTATCCGGGTACCCATTAGAGGGTCGAGAAAGTAGGGCAAGCCATCTGGATAACAATGATGCTAATGTTTATTATCGTCGCTAGTTATCAACATTAGTAGTTAGAAGAAAATGAATAAAAATGAGAGGAAATAGGCTCCAATTGCTCGTGTGCAAAATAAAAAAAAAATACTCTCAAGGAAAATAGGGTACCGTATTGCTAGTTAAACAACAAACGATAAATGATGTCTTCTGTGGAAGCTTGTAGTTTCAAAAGTGTGATACAATAGAATCTCTTTCGCTTGAAGTTGAGAAAATAAGATAACATAGACGATACCGGTGCAAGCTAATACTTCCGCAACATTCTACTTTTGTAATTTAGCAGTTGCCGCGCTGTCAGGGCTGTCGCTTTTAAGTTTCTATTACAGTTTTTACTGAAAGTCTTGCCCATAAAATTTTATACCTCCTTGTGTCGCAAAATATCTATTTTAATTTTATACTTTTCTATGTTGAGATTGTTAAGTTAACATTCTTACTTTTTTTAGAATTGGCTTATTAAAATAAGTCGAGTACGCATTGTTTGTTTCTTAGCAAAAGGATCTAAATCATAAACGAGAAAACTAATGACTATATTTATATTAGATCAATAAAAACAAAGAATTCGACACGAGATTTAGTATAGGACTAGCGATCCGACCCAGTTTCGTTTTGCCGTTAATAACAGTGTCCGGACTGTTACAGCAACAAATTATCGCATTCAGTAAATTTTGAGAAAATTCGTCACAGGTAGCGTAAAAATCCTTTCGACTTAGTAACCATTGATCTATTTCAAAATGTTTAAAACGAAAGTATTTAACACGTTGTATGCCATGGGGATCACCACTTGCCCCTCACCTTTTAAGTACATAGAATCAATAATGAAATATGTATTTTTATTTTTTTAACATATAATATTTTTGGTTTATTATTAGAGAGAAAATATATAAAAGTCTACTATGCGACAGTAGAATATGTTTTTTTTTTTGTTGATTTCAACGTAAATACAACAGTGGCTCAACAGGTGTCCCTCGCGGCCTCCCAGAATATAAAATCGTTTTACCGTTCGAGGGGGTCTCGGGGGTCGTGGTGTCGCACACCCTACCGCACTCCCGCGCCGCTTATTTGCAATCCTGTATCGTCGCTGTTCACTCAGTCTCTGTATACGCGCGGTTAGCTAAACACAATACTATGGACGTTTTCGATGACTTTCAAATCAGACCAGAGGATTTATATCGCAGTTAGATAATTTAAATACGAAAAAGTAGATTTGAAAACGCAGCAAGGACGTAGAGCGCTTAGAAAATGGTCACCACCAAGTTTTTTCGCTTTAATATTGTGTATGGGTTTGCTGAACTTGCTTAAAATCTCATTATTGGCGGAAGGATGAAATAACCGGTCACCCTTCTGCGTGCAAGATTATGTGTAGAAACAGGTTTAAGCTCCTACTGCCAATGTTGCATTTATCACAAAATAACGATGCAAATATATCAAACCGTTTACATCGTGTTAAGAGTTTATTCGGAACGATGAATGACTATTTGAGAAACACTACAACCCAGATGAAGACCACTGCATCGAGGAGAGCATCGTACCTTTTCGAGGTAGGGTAATTTTTAGGCTGCACTACGAGCAAAAACGACATAAATATGGCGTCAAAGAGTTCAAGGACTGAGCGTTTAAGCGGGGAAAGAAAACGAAAACGAGAATTTCACTTCACCTAATATGGTTATGTCACTCTGTAAATACTTGTATCATAAGGAACATGTAGTGTTCATCGATAATTAGTTACATGAGCGTTGATTTTGCAAGAGATTTGTTAAAAAATGACACGTACATTTTTGGTAGACTTGCAAAGACGGAAGAAAGCTTCCTGAAGATGTCGTGAAAGCAAAATTGTAACGAGGAGATCATATTGCCAGAGAGAGTGCTCGTGGGATAAGAGTGACGTTCTGGTACTTTCGACCAAATATTTCGATCGAATTCAAAACGTCACTAAAGGTGGAAAGGTGGTTTCGAAGACTAAAATTCTGCTTGATTACAATACAGCGGAAGGAGCAGTGGACTTGTCAGATCAAATGGCAGCATAATCGACGCCCTTTACGAAAATCTTAAACACGGTACAGGAAAGTCGATATTAACTTGCTTCTAACTATTGCCATTGGAAATGCTTTCATATTGTACAAAATTGTTAGTGGAAAAAATATGCAAGTAGTTCAGTTCACAAAAGAAATATTGCGAGGATTGTTACAACAAGATGATGGGCAAAGACAAGATAAAAGAGACATAAGCTGACAAAGAGGAGAACCACGAAATAAAATCGTCGTACTTGTCAGCAGTGTTACAAGAAAAATATATATACCATGGGGCGGCTCCTAGCGAAAAACGAAAAAAAGAAACTATTACTTTTTGTGATACATGTCCCAACAAACCACATCTATGTTTGGAATATTTCCATAAAATTCGTAAATTTTTATTACAACTTGGTATTTCTATTATTATATATTACTTATATCAAATATGCCATGTGATTTGATCTCCACATGAAGCCTGACAAATATTAATTTGAAGAAACGTGTTCCTTTAAAAATATTCCACTATATTGGAATTTTTATGAAGTAATAAAGTTTAGCGTGTTATTTTACTATTTTTAGAAATAAAAATATTTTTGCTTTATTAAATCAGTAACTGGAAAAACTCGTAATAAATATACAAAATATTATATGCGTATGTGTATATCGCAATAACAGAAAACAGTGATTATGAATGATGTGTATTTTTTTCACTACTAGACAGCAAACAACCTATCTTATTTTTCAAAATCTATCCAATATTTAAAAACCAACTAGTGATGATTTTTAGTTTGGGCCGTGGGGGATATGGTCAATGCACATTTGTTAATTACACGAGCCCGCCAGCGCAACAGAGACATTTGAAAACACCTCAAACGCGCGGTCAAATGGCGTCCCCCATGGCCTGAACGGGAGATTATAGTGTCGACCAAATGGTGTCCCCAATAGCCTTAACAGAAAAACTTCAAATATAGCGAGCCGTTTAATGTGTAAATCAGTGATTATTTCCATTAATGTGCAAGGTGTTAAACCTAAAGGCTTAGCTTTTGTTTGTAGCGCGGCTTGGGACAGAGTTTTGACAGATAAACATTACTCGACCTGGGTGGGGTGCATAAAATGTAAGGAAAGTATTAAAATCTGTTCCATAACTTAGCTGTGCCGCAGTACTTAAGCTAAATGCCATTTGCTACTCGAGTCTAATTATAGAGAAGATATTAATATATCTGTGGACTTGTCACACCACTGTTAGCCTGGCCCTGTGTTAAGTACCGTAAGGACTTGTGTTATAGGTACTAGTCAACGGACATATATTTAATATTGTTATAAATTTTATATATATATAAGATTTTTATTATATAAATACGTATAATATCCATGACCTAGGCGGGACTCGAGCCCGCGACCTCTGGTGTAACACGCGGCCTAACCGCCACGTTACCAACTGAGCAAGACGATCGTCAAACTATTAAGAGGAACTACATGTTTTATACTAGTGACGGTCGCAGTATCATCAACTTAGTGTATTATTTACGTAAAAGCAGACAATATATTTATTTATTAATAGCGCTGACACAGTATTGGAGTTTCTAAATTTTTATCCATTTACATAAATACCGATTAAGCAAACATTAGAACACAACCGCTCCTAGTTCAATCCTAGCTGTCGGCTATGAATTAATTCATGAGCCGTAACTATAAACGCCTTGAGCCTGCACCACCCTAAAACTTATAAGCTTACAAAAACAAATAATTCTTCCATAGTTTACTGTATAATGTTCATATATATTTTTATTATAATTATCCAACTTGGGAGGCCCCTCACATTTCTTTATGATTCATCGTCGCCATCATAGTTTTTTAATCTTATATATTCAAAATGTGACCAGCACTGTGGCCCATTGGGGTGAGGTGAAAGTGTTGGTAGTCATGTAAAGCCCCGGATTACTCGTTTGCTCTATAAAGAATACTAAATAGATATTCTGCAAAAATAAGAGATAAAATAATAATAGTTATAACATCTGTGGACCTACTTAACTACGTAATGCTTGTATAAAATGTACTAAATAACGGAAACGTATTTAATTTTATTTATACATTTCCTTAAACGTTATACACTTAAGATTTTCATTATAGAAATAGATATAAAACGTAGATAAACATCCGTGGCCTGAGCGGATTCAAACCCGCACAGTACCCGCAACATAGCGATAGCTGAGCTCGGTATCCGCTGACCTCGGACCGGATGGAAGATTTACAGACGCGGGCGGATTGCTTTACAGTCGACAGCGAAGGTAGCTCAGCCTTCGTCCGGCATTTGTTTCTTTTGATAAAGGATAACAAAAAGAAACTTACTTTCCTTTGTGTATACACATCATATTTACAAATGCATGCTATGTCTGTTCAACAAACAATGTATTGAACAATTTTTTTTAAACAGCAGCGTAAGTTGATTTGTCGTTTAGGTTCTTTGAAATAAGTTATCTTGACGAATAAAGAAAATTTAGGTCTCAAAAGACTTAAAATGAATTAATGTTCAGTAGACAACGAAAAATGAAAAATCTACACCAGGTATAAATTATAAGTTTTATAAATAGATCCTTTTTTATGTTGGAAAATAGTTAGCATATCTCTAACTTTCCTATATATATTCTAGTGAGCTATGACGTAAAGGTTGTGGAAGTGTGTTCCTTTTCTTCATCCCAATCGGCCATCGGACTCTCACAGTATGAACAAAACGCGACAACATAACTAGCTTATGTGATCGACAGTTACCGTGCCAGTCTTTTCCACCCCATACAACTGTAAGCTTTCCCAGTACATCTTACATTTTCTTATTATTTTTATTATTTTAACGGACAAACGAGAAAGACATCAGTTTAATTTCTATGTAAATATGTTGCTCTACTTGCCTCAATTCCTTTCCAAGGGGCTACTCATAAAGCGTACGGCGCGATTGCAAAGCTATCACTTTACGGTGGTGTTAAACAAGCGCGGGCTACCTTCCTGGTTGCGTGCTCCCCTGGCTCCAAGCATTTCCATTTCTTATAATCAATATGTCTACTTCAAATATTGTATGTGACTCTCGTCACCATAAACAGCCTATAAATAAAACACCACTTATATTTTAACCCAATATTTCTTTTCCCCAGCTTGGGATGATGCAACCTACGTCAATAACCCTGGAGAGGATGGACTTTCCCGCGTCGGGGGCGTACGCGTGCGAAATAGCACTTGATATACCTTTGTACTCAAAGGCGTCCAAAATTCACGAAGTGAGCGTAATAGGTAAGCACCTTTTTTATTAACAAGCTGAAAATATTTTATGTGATAAAATGTTGACATTTATTTGAGTATCTGTTTTTTTTTTTATTTTGGAATTCTACCAACGGCTGTTGGTAAGAACTGGGTGATGATCTAATTATTTTTAAAAAAATGCTAGCAGTGCCCTACTATTTCACCCGTAACATTGCTCTTTTCGTCATGGCGTGGCGTTACCTTGTAACCTTCCTCGGAAAATGGGCCATCTAATGTTACCAATAACCAAACAAACTCTTCAGCTCTATAACATTTGTATAGTAGTATTTTCTGAACACAAGCGACGGCCGGTCCCAGATATAGTTTCTAAAGCAGGTGTTACTAATTAACAGTGAAACTTCAGAACGTAAATAAAGTTGAGCCCTACTGTTTCTACATATTTAAATACACTAGTGCTACATACGGTCAAATACACGAATGCTATATATAATTCAATACACTAGTGCCATATATAGTTAAATACACGAGTGCTATATATAGTTAAATATACTAGTGCTATATATAATTAAATACACTAGTGCTATTAGTGCTGTATATTAAATACACTAGTGCTATATTTAATTAAATACACAAGTGCTGACTGATGATGACAAAGAACGATATACGAGGCTATTTGTTCACACAAAAGAAGATATACATTTAAGTAATATGCTTAAACAAATCCGTTTACGAAATCGAATCATAATACCAATCGTAAAATTATTCAAAGTTTCCAAATAAATAATCGCTTATGTATAAAATTATTTGGCTTCGAATCGCTAAATAATTTCGAAAAACGTCCGCCTTAATTCGACTTTATCTCTACCTAACCACTCGAAATGAAATGAAACCAAATTCAACCCTATTGGATCAAAAAAAATGGAAAAAAAGCTCTTTACATTTAGAGAATTTCATTAGTCTGTCGCCTTTTTTTCGTTAAGATAGTGTTTTTTTTTTTTTTTTTTTTGGTTAATTTAGTGTTCTTTACGAATATTGTATAGTATACTGTATGCGGCATACTATACAATATTTTAATGTAAAAGTAAGTCTAATGGAATTGGGACGAGTAGAAAGATTCTGGGATTCCTGATTCTGAGAGAGGCGACTTCCTGAAGTATTTAATTAAATTGCTCCGAATCAATGTAAATTTTAAGTGTTTCATTATCCCATACGAAAAAAAATTCAAATTATGTCGAGTCTTCTTTCAGCTTTTGAGGTTACCATTATTTGAGGAGTATAACCCTCTACTAGTTTTAATTGGAGGGGGAGAAGCAAAAACTTCAAAGGGTGTGTCATATTTCAAAGCTCGTTAACGTTACCGAATCGAGTCGGAAACATGTGAAGAGATGATTTCGACGAACTATTCGTATCATTTCTTGACATTCCTACCAGGGTTTTGACTTAGCTGGCGAGCAAGCGCCGAGTAGCGAAAACAAACCATATTCACCTAACAAGTAAGACAAATACACTGAGTATTACGTTTTGCAGGTTGTAAGATTAGGCTAATCCGAGTTCACAGTCATTGCATTATCGTTATAGAGCACGGAACTTGCGTGCTCTAGACAAACCACATTATTGTCCTGCAGGTGCGTCCTTTCTTCCCCTTCTTTTGGCTACCACAAACCTCACACAATGCTAAAGCAAAGCCATCATTTTACGGCGATATCATGTGAGCGAGGGGTACCATACAGATCATACTTGGTATTATATGGATTGGAAATATAATGATAATCATTCATAGTTTACGTTAAGTGTCATCGCAAAACGCTTAAGTACTATTCAAGTTTCAGGTCGAATTTTAGACAGTAGCGCGCGTGTCATACACAAAGCAACATTTTGTGTACGCAACACAAGTGTGTAGTCAAATAATCTCGATTACATAATAACTAGATACACCATATTCTCATTTCCTAAAATAGAGCCTCTTTACGCGTATCTGAAACATAATATTAAAGTGGCTATTTCGGGTGGCTACGGGCACTCAAACTCAAATTATAGATTATCTTTTTTTATAGAATAGTTGGGCAAACGAGCCATCGGAGCTTTTTTTACGACTACCGACGCCCATGAACATCCACATAATTACCATGCCGATGCGTTGCACTCATTCCCCCGCCCAATGGGCCACCGTCTACTCACAAGCCGCACGAAACGCGACACTGAAGATGTCAATTTACGGCGGTATTATGTGAGCGAGAGTTACCTCCCCGGTTGTGGCGACCCAATTCCGTTGCATAGGTGGATGTAGTGTCATGCACTATCCATGACACTACCTCCTCCTATGCAGCTTGGCACAACCTTTTCCTAAATTCGGTTATCTTCTATAGGGAAGTAAGGAAGTACACGCTACGGGAATTTAAATTTTATAACAATATGCAGTAAATTTATAATAAGTTGCATTGATAGCTGGTGAGAAGATCTATACTCGAACAATAGCGCCCAGAATAAATTGTCCACAATGAAATCCACAATTTAATTATTTAACTAAGTAGGATAATTAATTTGTCATCGCTTCTGATAACTCAAAAATAATTTTTATAATCTTCTTATAAAACATTAATAAGGAGACATAACTTAGTAGAACTAAGTGACAATTTTATTTTCAAAGCCAACTAGTGATTTTTATTTATTAAGCCAATCTGAAGTATCCTACAGGTTTTAGTTAACGTGCGAACGCGTAGAGAATATGCGCATAAACGGCTGCGTCTTTTTGATTGCTTTGACTTAAAATAGTATTTTTCTGCGCTTTCAGATATTACGGATCGGAATTTGATATGAAACTTCATACTTCCAGCTGTTTCTAGGAGAATAGTCTTAGCAGACAGACATACGACAGTGTTATTCTATTACTGATTATCTAGGGTATTATAATCGACAAACAATATGAGGAGAAGTATTGTTTTGGATTTTTTGTAGTACAAGCCAAATACGATCTTTGGCTGGAAGAGGATCAGCGTCAGCTCTGTAGCCAATAAAAAGAGGAAACTACAAAATAAACGATAATGATACACTTCTATACTAATAATTTAAACTGAAGTGATTTTTTTTTTGTTGGTCCGAATGCGCTAATCTCAGGAATAATTTTTCAATTTTTGTGTTTAATAGTCCATTTATCGAAGAAGGCTATAGGCAAAATACCATGACGCTACGACGGATAGGACCGGAGTTACATGACCAAAACTACGGAATGATACTAGTTTAATACTATATTAATTGTTGCAGTTCGCCAGAAACACCGTCCGAGAATCAAGATCAAACACAAAAAGCGTTCATCCGTCGAAGACCTGGAGGCGACGTGTCACAGCGCCGCCGCGTACCCCGCGCCGCACCTCACGTGGCTCATCAATAACGTTAAGGTACACGAGCACATAAAATTACTCACTATTTTAAAGGCGCGTCCCCAGTGATCAATTCTTCCTGGCTCAGCGGGGTAATTTTGCCCCATATTTTATTAGTTTGATCTCTGACAAACTAAGTACTTCAGGAAGATGTAGTGCCATGCTGCACAGGAGGAGGTAATGTCATGCATAGTGCATGTCACTACACCTTACCATGCAACGGAGTTGGACCGGCACGACCGAGGAGGTACTTCTAGCAAACATAATACTGCCATAAAGTGACATCTTTAGTATCGGATTTCTAGTTGTCTAGCTTGACTTTAATCTGGATTACTGTTTTCACTTTTATAACAGGAACTTTAACACCGCACGAATTTTGTTTCTTTCTATTATTGAGAAAATTTACGGCAGAGAAAGTTCTAGGACCACTCACACAATCTCTATCAGTTCGAATAAGTTCAAATTTTGCGTTCTATTTTCGAAGGCATGATATATATATAATGAAATAAATTTTGTTCGCCTATCTTTTTTTTAAGTTCGTCGTTTCGGCCACTTATCAATCAGTCTGTAAAACTGTGCTACCACTCGTATGTACTACCGCATAGTGTCGCGTTTCGTGTAGTCTGCGCGTTTGTTGTGACCGATTATAGGGGAGTAGAAATGGCGGTCAACATGCCAGCATCATATACGGATGTCTATGAATGTCGGATTTCATCAACAATCTCAGATAGCTGCTGTGTTTCCATAAACTATAAAAAACCTCAAGGCAAAAAATACGTAATAATATACGTTTACATACGTAAAGTCACGAACAACAGCCAGGCTGGCTACGATAACGTATTCTAGACGTGTTTTGCTTCTTGATCAAGGTATGAGCGGTAAGGCTCAATCGATATTCAGAGCTTCCATTAATTTGCTCATTTTTTCAGCTTACAATAAAGATCGTGTCTAGCAGGATTTAGGAACAATATTTAAAATATAAATACAAACTGCTACTTAATAGCGGCAGCTTTAACTGGTTAAAATTTATATACATAGAAAGTTTTCATTTTCGAGATAGTAATATTAAAATAACATTTTTAATTTTTTCTCGGTGTCGAGGTCCATCTGTTCAACTATTGTGACGTATTTACTCTAATCGGACAAGGAGTTTTCCTGGAGATATATCCATAAATCCACAAATTTTTAAGCCCTATAATTCCAAATTTAAGTGAAATGAAAATATTTAAAAGTAAGATTTTATTGAAATAAAAAAGAACTAAAATTTCAAGATAAATGAAACAAGGTCAAATACCATAGGATCTCCACATTTTATTATAGAGCTCCCATGACCTTCCTAGCTCTACCCGTCTTTACTTGCTATTTAAGTCAAAAATCCTTTGTTGAAGCAGATCCAACAAGCACAAACGCAATGAGGTTCCTATATTTTGTTACAGTTTTTCCATATCCCTTAGTTCTCAGTTCAACTTTTCGTCATCCAATTGAGATCTGTTACCATATTTTATCGCAATCGGATGATGGGAAGTGAGTCGAATTCGGCTTGCAACACTTGACCCAATATACAGAAAATATTCTCAGATAAATAAAAGTTAAAGGAATTGACTCTAAGCAATGTTATGCAAAACACTGAATTATTCATTGCAGATTCACTATTTGCATTTTGAGTCAATCTGGCATTCATAGCTCTCAATTGTTTTACATCGAATTCATTTCTGAACCAATTATTTTAATGGCGGCTGCTCACTTTACGAGGCTTGTCTTACAAAATCAAATTAAATAAAACGTATATACAAAGAAAATAATATTACATTTCGTTATGAATATTAAAATTAATTAGAAACTGAATTAGTTTTCAAAGATAATTTGCTGGAAATCGACAATTCTACATTAGTGAAAACATAATTGCTTTGGTACTTAATACTAGGCATATATTAAGTACTAAAGCAATGATCAATTAATATGATGATAATGATAACACTGTCTTGGAGTCACAACAAATTTAATCAGAAGAAGACAAGAGAAATAGGAATTAATTCGAATTTCCCTCCCCAGTCAAAACAGGAAACAATACAAGATTCAATTAATTTGAACAAGTTAAGGCTAGAAAGAGCAGCCAGCTGCGGGAACATATCTAACATGTCCAAGGGACTGTCGCTGATATAACAACATCGTCCTAGCCGAATTTAGACCATGGCCGCCATCTCTATAGAGACTAGCCGACTGCGCATGACATATTATTCCGCACAAGTGTGTGCGCAGGCTTAAGTGCCCTCCCTGTTCCAACATTTTCATATGGGACGGCAATCCGACTCGGCCGAAGAGAAATATGGCGCAGGACTAGGGGCTTAATGTGCTCCCCGATGCACGGGGTGTAACACCGCCAACTTCCTGAATTCGGACTGTTGTTAGAAATTGAAAGATCATAATAACACTAGTTTCCGTTTTCAATTCAATGTAGTTTTCCTACCCGGGACTCGAGCTCTCCCCTCACGACTGTAGTTGAACATCCTTATCACCAGACCAGGAGCCAGTCAAGTGTGACTCGCTTACAAGTGGACTGCGGCCGTTACAACTATGTTTTCGCGTATCATATGGTTTGAGATTTTACTCCTTATATTTTCTTCATATCACACGTTTTAAATCGTTTCTTAAGTGTATTCTAATAGACATAAGGTAAAGCACCCAGCTTCCTTTTTTGAAATGGGTCAAATAATTAATAAATGAATCATTTATTTTTATAACAGGAACCAATTACAGCGTCAGACGGCTGAAGACTAAAGTTTGTAGGAACTATCTCGAAGTAAATCGTGCAAGAAATGCTAGTTTGCATAATCCGTAACAGATATCAGTATAGACACAGCTTGTAGTCGAGAGATATTGATAGCTTTGGTTCCGCAACTATAGAATGGTAAATATTGTATTATCATAATCGTGGCTTTAGTGATTTAATAGTATAAATAGTCGTGTTTTATACGCTACGGGGCTCAATTGTCTAGAAGTTACCGTTTCAGACTTCCACTCGGGTGGTACAGGTTCGACCTTTTGAAGATTTTGTAAATTATTTACATTTTTGAGCGCTCATACGGTCAAGGAAAACATTGTTAGGAAACCTGGAATCATGTATTCGAATTCGATCTAATAGGGCATGGTTTCCGTTCTGGGTTGCAAAGGTCAGATGTCAGTCTGTCTGTCTCTCTCTCTCTCTCTTCAGCTGACGTTAGTCCACTGCTGGACATAGGCCTCTTCTAAGGCGCGCTACTGTGCCAGATCTTCGGCTTTCCTTATCCAGTTGTATACCGCCGCCCGGTAGAGGTCGTCTCGTCACCTACGTCCACGCTACGTTTGCCTTGACGCAGTCTCCACTCCAAAAGCCTTCTGCTCCAACGGCATGTGTGGCGAGCCCATTGCCACTTCAGCTTGCTAGACTTCAGAGCTATGTCGAAGACTTTAGTCCTCATGCGAATTTCTTCGTGCCGGATTTTATCACTGAGGGTCACACCAAGCATAGCCCCACAGAGAGAGTCCACGTCTCAGCTCCGTTTGTCATGACGGGTAGGACACACTGATTGAAAACTTTAGTCTTCAAGCTCTTCGTTATGGGCGACGAGCTTCCCAGAAGCTGCCCAGCTCAATTAAATCCCACTATTAACTTTACCCTCGAAATTGTCTTTACCTAACTGCAAGATTTGTCCGAGGTAAACATACTTTCGAATGACTTCAAGGGTTTCGCCATTCATGGTTATAGGGCTTGGGATTACATTTGAGTTGAACATAACCTTTGATTTGTCTAAGTTCATTAGCGAAGCGCAGATGCGAGATGCGGACGCCACTTATGTTGATGTTACGTCCTTTCTGGTGCGATTTCTTCAGGACTGATGTCTGGAAGCTCGTCGGTATAGTGGCGAGCCAGCGTGGTTCCAGGATCTGTGTTTCAGGGCACAGGCTGTTTTTGAGAGGCATACAACCGGCTGTAGAAGTTTTCAATCTCAGAGAGTATCTCCGGCTCATCCATCGCGTTATTTCAACCTCGTCAGATTACTCCGTCCAAGATGATACGAGAAAACTTCCGAGCCCAGGTTTTGCTCTATTGCCTGTTGAATTTTCTCGGTATTTCAGCGCCGAAGATCTCTATGTATTAGTTTCCTAATACTCTTGGAGACTTGTTGGAGTTCTGTCGGATCTGAGTTAGTATGTTCGCGTCTTTTTTTCATAAGCTCTAGAGTTTCATCCAGAGTCTAGACTTCATGCCCGTACGCCTCTTCTCACAAAACCTTTTCCCGTCATACCTAAAGATTTTCGTTACGATTTCGTAGTCGTCATCAACGTTCATTGTGATAATCAAGGTCTTTAATCGATTTTTTAGTTCCAGCTGGATTTTAACGGATCCTATCACGGCTTGGATCGAAATTGGTCGGAACGTAGGCTTTACCATACGTGTGCGTTCGAGACAGAAGTTATTTAGCTCCGGTATAGAATCTGTTATCGCTTCCGGTATAGAATCTGTTAATCATTGAGACGTCTCTAAATATGCGCTTACAGTCCGTTATGATGAAATCAATCTCGTTTTTTTCTTCCCGTCAAGGCTACGCCAGGTCCATTTCTTCTAGGGCTTTTTCTTGAAGAAGGAATTTATCAGGAATAACCCCTGGTTCTTGAGGAAATTTACCAGCATTTGCCCTCACTGGTTTCTCATTCCAAAATCACCGTGCGATCCGATTGCCGAATGGGGCCCAGTCTGTGTACCCTTTAACGTTGAACTCCTCCATGACAATGTTGAAGTGAGCCTTAGAGGTGTTTTTTTAGAGCTAGAGCTATGTCATCAAATATTACTTAAAGTCCATCATCTGATTGTTCAAAGTTGGTGCATATACTTTTAAGACCTTAAGAGACCTCCTGGTTAGTTTCAGTACAAGGTATGCAACCCGGTTCGATACACTCAATATTTCAACGACGTTGTTGACGAGGGCTTTGTTGACGAGAATTCCGACTCCGCTTTGGGAAAGGTGACCTTCTTCTCGATAGTAGAGGAGATGGCCTGATTATAGGGGTATGGTGTCCTCCCCCTTCAAACCTCACTTAGCCCCACAATCTGCCAGTTAATAGACTCCAACTCTACTTCGAGTTCTGCTGCACTTTCGTCGAGCCTCAGAGTTCGTCGATTATACGTCGCTAAAGTTAGTCGTTTTTGGTAACCCAGCGTCGCCCAAAGATTCATCGCACCCCCAAACCCCACTGATACCGTGACCGCTACCTTGGCCCAGCCTAGTGAGGCTATCCGGAACTAGGGGCCGTGTATTGTTGATGCTTTCCATAGAAGGTATTGCCCTAATCGCTACGCTGAGCAGGCCGGTTGACGATCGCAAGCTCCGGATCATTTTCAGACAGAGACACTGCTGCCCGTTTCTGTCATTAGTACTTTGTACATGGTGTATTTGTAGACGGATATTCCGCCATCATTCAGTTATCAGAGCCTCGTTCGTTGATCAGCAGGGTGTACCGCGTGCAGGTAACACTGACTTTTGTGGATTTTGGTGTTATGCCCAGATGAGACCAGATGGCAGTCACTCTGTGTAAAATCTGGCACCCTCATCTTAATATCCTTTTGATTTGGTAGTCTATCCCGTTATCATCTGATATAAAAACGGGATGAGGCTACAATGAAGAAGAAAGGAGGAGTGGCATTAGGCAATTGCAATGCCACTTAGCATATGCGGATATGTCATCCTCCTTCACCACTGCATTGCCATCACGTATAAGGTGGTATCATGTGGAAGAAGGGTATCTTCCCAATATTAAAAAATGTGGTATTCAGTCCACATTTTTCTGAATAATGGGTATTTAGAAATAATAACAGAACACGTTCCAATAATTTTAGTTTTTTTTCTTTTTATATGTTCACTTGACGCACCACGTGACAGTGGCTGGACGAATTTCGTTGCAAACTTTACTAATTTGTCAAAAAAAGTTAAACCGTGGAGCGTAGCTAGTTATATGTATTAATGAAATGTTAAGGTATGTTAAGTATGAATGTATATAAATGATGTCACTGCTGATGTCCGCTTATGTATTTCACATCACACTCGATGTCATTTGAATATGCTAATTACTGCGAATCCTGAACAGGTTGAATGCGTCCATTTTAGAACATATCATTACAACATGGTAATTAAAATATATTCTGCGCTGTTCATCATCATCATACCTATCGGTCTACTGCTGGACATAGGCTTTCAATGAACGCCGAGAGGACCGAACTCCTGCTACTCGCATCCATCCCGGACCGGCTACTGCACGGAGATCGTCTTCCCACCTAGTGAACCAACACTTCGTTTTCCCGAACGCGGGCTCTACTCCTGAACCTTACCGGCGCTGTTGCAAAATATATTTTCCACGCGAATTTCTTAATTGTGCAAGTCTGTTATGTTTCAATCAAAATCTCAAGGTGAAGTGCACTATTGAAGACTGGGTTCAATGAAAGGTAAAAAACCTTGAGCTGGGGTTGAACCGGTGCAGTTGCTATTTTTCTGTCGTTTAATAAGCGATTAGATCGAATTGTATTTTGAAAAAAAGATTTTCATTTCTATAATCGAGCTGACGACTAAATCCATACTGGTTAGGAAAGTAATTTAAGAAAATCTAATCATGGTGTATACAAATGTATGTATAGAATGGCAGTCGATTAACATCCAGATATTACGTGAAAACTACATCAAATTTCACACAGTAATTAATTACTGCGTAAAAGTCACACAAGCAGACAGATGAGAAACAGACATTCTAAGGAACAGTGTGCGCCCTCGACACGCGACTAGATTTTAATCCTAAGATTAAAAAATAATGTTTCAGAATAGTCAGAAGTGAAGTGAAAGATGCAATAGTCGAGGAGCCTATTTAATGCAAACAAACAATCAAATGTTTTCTCCATATAATATTAGTAGAGATTAAATAGTAAACTTCAATAATAAGCACCACTTCTCTACGAATTCTACAGAAAATTTTGTGAACATACGTTCCGTTGACGGTAATAATAATAATTATTTGTGTTCACGCCAACTCATAAATAAATTTGCGCCACAAGACAACTGGCAGGTGGGTTACCGGAAGCGGAACAGACGGGAACTTGAACAAAGAGCCACCGAGAGGTGGTCCTTGTACATAATACCCGTGTATATATGTAATATATAATATTACTGGCTGTTACCCGCAACTTCGTCGAGGTCGGGTAGTGATCGACATGATTTTCATACAATTTTCACCCCATTGTAATTCCTACGGGCGTTGGTTTTAGTCTATGTTTTAAATGGAGATCCCATTTAAAATATAGGCTGCTTTACTTATTAAGCAAATCCAAATTTAATAAGGCGGCTTCACCATTCACAGACATACACACAGAGTTACTTTCACATGTATATTATTAGTATTAATGATCACGAACTTTCTTATATTTTTGCTGTGTAAAATATAATGAACTATCCACACTGGGTGTTACCAGAGTAAATATAATGAACTATCCACACTGGGTGTTACCAGAGTAAATATAATGAACTATCCACACTGGGTGTTACCAGAGTAAATATAGTGAACTATCCACACTGGGTGTTACCAGAGTAAATATAATGAACTATCCACACTGGGTGTTACCAGAGTAAATTCCGATTCCGAGGAAATGTTATCTAGTGAAAAATTTAAATATACTTTTCTATCTTATACCTACAAAGCTAACATTGACTCAATAGACATGAAAAAAATCACAAAAATTGGTTAAGTCATTTAAAATTCGACCACAACTTTCATTTATTAAATGTAATAGAAATATTTCTTATCATTTAAAAATATACACCATGGCTTTGTTTAATATATTTTACGAAATAGTAGTTAATTATTTAAATTCGTTTAAATAAGGTCATTTCAACAAGTTGCGCGTGATAAGTAAAGACTTGAAAATGTTTAATTTTCTACAATTTCCTCATAGAACTTACGGTACTTAATAAACAGTTAACTTCGTTTTCATTTTTCAGCGGTACGTAGGCTTTGAACTAAAATAATAAAAAATTGTTAATCAAAGAAAACATTGCTCATAAAATCTCAAAAAGGGCTTGAAAAATTAATACTATAAGCTCCGTGCCAGGAAATAATTAAGAGCAAAGTATCAAAAAACATATTTTTTGATACTTTATTTAAATAAACATTATCATTTAATTAAATTAAATTATGTATAGTAATCACAAGCGGCTTCACTTGAAGAACCCGCGTGCTCGTCGTAGCTCGATGGGATTGTAACCTATAACCTTCCTCGGTATTTAGCACAGTATAATTATATTTCAAATCGCACTAGCTCTGGTTGTTTCGTTCAAACGAACAAGCTCTACCAATTTATAATCTTATAATATTAGTCTATATATTCAATATGGAACCATCTATCCAAAATATAATGTAAAAACAGGAACACATGAAGATGTTATGGAACTTTTTTAAAGATTATTACTCATAAAAAAAACATTAAATAAGTTAGAAAGAAATTATCATATCCAAATGAATTTTAGTTTTACTATCCTATCGTATAGTTCAAATATCACTTAAATGAACAAAGATTAAGAAAGGAGTCTTCGATATAGTCACTAGCTTAGGAGCCAAGTTGCCAAAGAACAAAGAATTCTGCATTCACTTCACCCAACGGGCGTTATATAGTTTAATTTCACTTTCACTCCCATTGTACACTCGCCGGTCATTTAAAGCTTATAAAAAATTAAAAAGGTTCTACCCTTGACCCGTTTTATTTGCGCACCTTCGTGCGGTTGTTAAAATTATACTTCTTAACCCCCCGCCACCCGCGTAGTATAAAAGTTATAGTCGTACAAACTGACGCGTAAAATGTAATTTTTGAATTTGGAACATTTTGTGGTTCCAACTTCACGAATATTTCAGAAAATACGAGTATATCAAAGATTTTTTTTATATTAAATTTTGACAAAGAGCTTTGTTAAATATCCGAATGCACTCAGGGTTGACACTTATTTATTGGCTAGCTGTGCCCCGTAGTTTCTCCCTCGTTGAATCTATTTCAAGGGAGCATTGTGTTTTCGGGATAAAAATAATTTTAGATTATTCCAGATTGTAATTTATATCTGTGTGAAATTTTGACATCCGTTCAGTGTTTTTTGCGTGAAAGAGTAACAAACAGAAGTTTTGAAATTTATAATATACATTACAATGTAATAATTACCTAAAGAGTCTTACCATATCGATCTTTTTTATTTATGATATCTAGGATAATTATCATACAAATCTCAGTTACATTCTATTCTATCTAAATCGACAGGTAGTGAATAACAACCGGGCGTCCGTCATAAAACAGATGACCTACTCTTCCTTTGGCGTTAAAATTCTCACAATAAACACTAAACGCGACAGCATAGCTATCGATTTACGCCTTCAACGTCAGCCATAACGTTCACTACACGACATTTACCTCTCGTAAAGAGCGCACAAAATTAGTGCGCTGCTTGCGTGGACATGCAAGAACCATTTCTGTCATGTCATCCCCGCTTAGGCCCGTCCAAATCAGCAACAGTGGAGCAACGACACTACCGTGTCATTGCTCCACGAAGATAATTCACGTACTCATCACCCCTTCGCGCCCAACGCCGGAACTTTTAACGGAAATGTATCGCGCCAGCGTAAACAACGTCAACAGGTGACGTGTCTCAATTTATCCACGGAATCAATTATTCAATACATCCTTCATTAAAGTATGTTCTCACTAAAACTATTCATAGATTAATTATTCATCTAGGAAACATATGTCATCAATGAATACTTTCTGGGCTATTAGTAATTGTGCTTCTTATTCTTTTTTAGTGCTACTTTGTAGCAAACGAGCAATCGGAGTATCTTGACGCCCGTAGACATCCGCGTTATTGTCATGCGGATGCATAGCCTTCTTTTGCTCCTCCCAACCAATGGGTGACCGGCTGTAGGAAACGGGAGAGCATAACTGACACTTTACGGCTGTGTGTGCGAGTGGTACCTCCCTGAGCCGTCTTGACAAGAGTAGCTGCCTTTTGCACGAGCAATCATACGAATGATACCCCCGCAAACTCATAGCGTATCGAGTTTTGTGAAATTTGTGGGTTTACTGGTCGCCTATGGCAACTCATCTGCATATGCAAATGATAATAGGCGTCGGTAGTCAATAAGGTGCTCCAATTGCCTTCTTTACTATAACAAATGCCTTTCTACAATGGCGTATATGAAAACGTCATGTCGTACGGGTGATGTAACACTACCTTCATCAGTTTTATCAATCTCGGAGGACTATTTTTATGGCATCTATAAGTAATAACTCTCAAACTGTCCCCGGTCGGACCAAAGTGTTATTGGGATTTTTCAATACGTAAACGTATACGTATAATTCAAGGTAAATTTTACAGAAAAAAACCTGCTCAGAGTGCAAACTAGTTTAAAAATAAATGCAAAATAAAGCATACAAATAATTCAAATCGTAAATATAACGTGAAACATGAAGGCGGTCTCAAAGCTGCCATTTTCTTGTCTGTATTTGAGATAAGAAAGCTTCTCTGAAATCGGCTGTATTTAGTTGAAAAAACATGGGGACATTTTAAATTCACCAACTGAAAAATTAATTTCAAAATTTCAACACTGTCATTTCATCGGAAAGGAAATGTGTAATGAGCTGAGTTAAAAATGAAAAAATTACAACGCCTGTCACAACCAAACAAGTATTGACAGCTTTGGTATATTGGTTGCGATTGTGTTTTGTTTTCTATTTGTATTATAAGAGGACAAACTGAGCTTTCTGAGTGCTGCCCACGCCCATAGACATTCGCACCATTGTCATGCAGTTGCATTGTCCTCCTTTCCTTTTCTCCTCCAATGAGCTACCGCGTAATCATAAACCGCACAAAAAGCGTCGGCCTAGCTGTATGTAACACTTTACAGTATCATCATGTGTGCGAGATCTGTAGGATGCCCTGGTCGTGGCGGCCGAATTCGGCTACAATACAGCTACCCCTTACTAAAAGTGCATACTTTTTTTTTTTCATGTTTCCGCGGGGATGATTCATCTTCACCGCCCCAGGTGGGTATACAACACTATCATATAGACAGTGCTGAATACCCGTCAAAGTCTAAAGTCATCGCAAGTGCCAATTACACCGAGTTCGGTGAGGTTCCCCGGATTCGCTAGGCTAAAGAACGTCACTTAAACCCATCACCGCCGGGAGAATACAGTGGGGCCTTCGACCCTTACACTGTTCGTGCGCTCTCCTTCTTCCAAAAAATAAAAAAACAGGAACGAATGCTACTAGCTATACACGCTGATTCGTCATATGACACAACGCTTGACACGAGAGAACAGTAGTCGAAGAACTGAAAACTAAAACTGACATTCTAGTAAGAGTTAATTCCAAATTGTGTCGGCACACCCGGGGAGATTCCACTCGCTCATGTGACAGCTATGCTTACGATTAGTACAGCTATTCGTGCGGCTGACGACTAGCCGGGAACCCATGACTAGCCGGGAGGAGAAGAGTAGGAAAGAACCTGCAATGTGGTTGTCTATAGGCGTCGGTAGTTGTCAAAAATCAATTGCTCATTGGCCCCCTATACTATAAAAATTAAACGGAACTGATTTATAGATACTTTGTTGTTTATACTAAGTGGATTCTCCACCATATTCTAGTTTACTCATTACTTTTAACAACCGTATCATCTTCTAATACAACAGGTCGACGAACGTCTAACGATCCCGCACGGCACGTTCAGCGGACACAAGTACCACCACGGCATGCCGCTGTCCCTCACCAACTCGTCCCTGCGCTTCCCGCTGACGAGCCTGCAGCTGTATCCCAACCAGACGGTGGACATCACCTGCCTCTCCACAATACCCAGCTTCCCCACGCCGGGTGAGGGATATGCTGATGTACAAAATCAAACCGTCACAGGTAAGTTGCCCTTAACATTGATTAAAATAAAGCAATATAATTATTAATTGTTAATCATTTGCAAAGAAATAACAATTAAAAACAAAACTATTATGTTACGGACTTTTCATACATAACTTTTCTTCTTTAAGCGAACGGCTGACTCTACGTTTAATTCAAATAAGCAGTATAATAAATACTAACAAGAATAGAATAGAAACCAGAATAATCTACTTACTCCGCTGATTATAGCTAACTAAAATGTAAATGTTTAATTTTGGTTGGACTTATCTTACCAAGGCTGATTGATAAGTAACCGAAACGACGAACTTAAAAAAGATAGGCAAACAAAATTTATTACATTATGTTCAAAATGTACAAAAGGAGGTGTATAATAAAGAGAGGTAGCTGTCTCAGCGCCTTGATTGTTAACCCATCGTGATCGGCGGTGAGAAGTAATCTCAACACCTCTCGGTGGCACAGCCAGGCAGGCCGTTACTGTACTGTGTACCTCTTGTAAATGAGTGGGATCTGTGTGGAGGGAATTAAGAGTGCATTGACTATCTAGTGTGTCGGATAAGCATTCCGCTTTTTTGTCATTCTCTTTCAGTTAGTTCAGGTAAACGATTATTGCGGTTAGATAGTGGCAATTGATCCACCGGTTCTGTCTTCATAGCCTTTACAAGAGACCAGTGGGCCTTATGAGATAGTGATTGTTCGCTAACGAAATGATCCCATCTATCGTTTATGAATCTGGGTACAGCCTTCCTGACTTCTCTTACGAGTTGACGGATGGCTTGTCTGCGTCTTTCGCGTAAGTTGCGGTTATGCAAACGGTTAGCCGCTCTATTTTGACGAATTACGTCCATAACGTCGTCGGAGAGAGAAAAACGTTCTTCTGGAACGGTGGTAATCTCTTTTGAAGATTCTTCTTTTTTACTAACCAGGAGGGTAGTAACTTTGGATAAGAATTTAGGTGGAGTCTATACTATGTGGGATAATATCGAGATCCCTCGATTGAAAATTCACAAAATTATATTTTAGTAATTTATAGTCGATGGTCTTTTTCTTTGTACTTTTGATATTACTTTTTCTTTTAAAAAGGGTCTGTGGTCCGAGTTAAACTGGTGCAACGTTTCAGTCGTCTTTATTACGAGTGAAACGTTTTTGATAATTGAAATATCGATTATACTCGGTGACAGTATACGCCCTTTATTGTTCGGAGCATAACGGGTCGGGATACACGGAGCGTTGATTGTAATGTTGTGTTTATCGACAGATTTATTAAGGACAGTCCCGTGACGGTCATTGGATCTTTTGCCCCAGCACATGTGACGGGCGTTGAGGTCCCTGGCTGAAGTTACTGGGTCGTCTGTATTTAGGTTAATAAAAATAGCGTCAAGGTCGCTTACTAGAAGTAGCTTTGAAGCTGACTGATATACAGTACACAATGAATACAATGAAGGAACCTCTTGTAATAGATGGCTGTATCACCGAAACGGGATTGGGTCTTGTCAATTCGAACAATGTTTATGATTACAAATACGCTGATTAGCGAGGCTAGGTTTTAGGAACGTTACCTGCACTAGAAGGATCTTTACTTTATTTTTCGGAATGAAATCCCGCAACTCAAGAATTTTTGATCTTTAAACGACATTACCCCTAATGAGTTGGGTTTTATTCTGCCCGTTTATGCCACGGGGAGGCCTAGGGGGCGAGGCGTCTCGTCGTCTCGACCAGCGCGTAATGGTCATCCAGAGCCTGAAGTTTTCAGGAATGGACCCATAACGAATTTATATACGTTAGTGAGCAGTTTGACCTCTCGTTTGTCAACTGCTGTCAGGAATTCCGACAGGAATTCACGGTTGCCTGTGATGTTCTCTCTCTCCTGTCACCCTGAAGAGGTATATGGGGGACACTGATGCGTTTGGGAGCATAAGAGACATCAGGGGCATAGGCGCCGAGGCCATTTGACCCCAGAGTGCCTGGGGCATCACGGATCCTCTGTGGCTGTGGAGTTGTGGGGAGGAGGGGCTTTAGCGCGGGAGGAGGCCACGCGCCCTATAATGGCCGAGACCACGCGTTGGTGGTAGATGGGGGGCAGGGATGAAATCGTCCTGCTTTGGTCGTCCTCTGGTAAAGGGCTTCGATATGCCCTGAGGCTTGGATTCCCTTCTCTTGTAGAATTTGGGGGCGCTTGGGCACACTATGTAGTTAGCCTGCCAGCCGCACTGCGGGCTCGGTGGTGGCTGTCCCTGAGACAGTATGACGTGCCATGGTCATCTAGGCACTCAGGCACTTTATGCACCCTGGGCACCCGTGGCAGTTGCGGAAGGAATGCCCATACATTTCGCACCGGTAGTGCCCCCGTGCCCTTCGCTGTCTGGCTGGAAACCCGTGAGACTGTAGGTCGTCTTGATATTATGTACGTATCGACAAGTACCATATTACATGGTACATCAACGGCGTTGTCGCCGTTTTTGGTGTGGTGGTACATACGATGTACCTCCATAACAGTAATGTTCTGTATGAATAAATGAGCAGCCACATTCTCAAACTCCTTTGAGATGCCCTTAATTGCGAACATTAGGAGGCGTTCTTCCTCCACGGCGTATATATGATACGCGATATTTCTATCGCCTAGGAGGTTGATCAAGCGGCTGTATTCCCCGGATGATATCGTGTTTATGCCATTCCAGCAGGCGCTCGCTGAAATGTAATTGCTGCGGTGATCATAAATTAATTTTACGATACTTATCCACGCATTATCGCCGTGGACAACTATCGGTGATTGGCGTTTCTCCCTCCGAGCTGATGGCTGTGCTTTCATGGCCTCTCCCGCTTTGCGATCGAGTGCGTAGTGTTCAATATCCAAAATAGGGTATGTATATATCGCCCTGATAAATTAAAATTACTTACGTAAAGCGCAAGCAAATCAATTCCGGGCGCGACGATCACAAGTAAAAACACTTCCTTATTTCACGCCATCTGACATACCGAATTACATTGTAACGATGCGCGGGACGTGCGCGTGCATCAGGACACAATATTGGTGAGACCGCGGGAGCTCGCCAAGACAAGTTGAGAGTCGACACTTGCTTGGCGCGGGGCGAAGGCGCGGGACGCGGTCCGGCTTACGCAATAACGACAGAAGAAATAGATGGGAAAACGTAACACAACAATATATTTGTATTAATTAGGGAGTCGTATATTTAATCGTAATATATTTCGCACTTATCCACACAGGTTCCACACAGGTGAGCGCATTAAGCACAATCGAAATATGTCTGGCCCGATCGGAATGGAATCGGACGCAAACCGTCTCACTAATACAAGTCGAGGCTGAATTGACGCGTTTGGTGTAATTAGATGAACCCAGGCAGGATTAATCTTGAATATGACAATTAGATACATATGTAGGCGGGCAGCCGTAAAGGCATATACTTTCAAAAGAAAAGTGTCTGCAGGAAAGTGGCTGGAGCGTTAGCGAAATTTGTTAAAAAGTTTTATGCCAGAGTGACCGTGTCGCTCTGCATAATTTGCTAATGTCAACGCTATTATGTGGAAGTGAGAGTTGGGACCGTCAAAAAGTGAATGAAACTAGAATTAATTTTGTCGAGATGTGGTCGTTGCGAAAAGTATGTGACACCAATAGCTGCATTCGTAATAATGAAATGAGAGAGAGGATATATATGAAAGAAAATATTTTAAGTAGGAACGTGTATTTTTGACTCGTACTTGTGAATAAAATGGTAGATGAAAGGTTCACTATACAAATATACAATGCGAATGTGGAAGGATGTAGGCACCGGGGAAGGTAAACACTGTCATACCAAGAATAAATTGAATGGGTACTATTCGAAGACGGTTTGAATAGACTTATCAACCATCATGTTGGGTGAAGATAATCATGAATGTGGAAGACGCATGTCAAGTATATAAGTCTTGGAGGCTGCATTCGCTCTTCCTAGCCCATTAGAGAACTGGCGTGAAAATGTATTGTTGCTATTGATATACGCTATAGCTACGAGGGTGGAAGTATTCTGCCTAACCAAGATAATAAACAGTTATATTTTATCAGTTATAACCATCAAGTTCGATGCACTTTTGTTATCTCCCATTTATACTCATAGCTTTTAGAGCGTTGAAAAAAATGATTAACCCCATGAAAATCTTTGACCTCCAGAGTGCTTTTTTAGGTTAGGAAACAGAAACGAGTCCGACGGTGCCAGATCAGTTGAATACGGCGGGTGCGGTAGTAGTTCAAAGCAACAATTGTAGATTTCAGCCAATGAATGCACAGACGTGTGACATGGGCACGACGTGAGACACAACACGGGCGTTATATTGATGTAACAGGACTTTTCTTCTGAGCATTCCTGGAGCTTTATTTGTTTCCTCTCGTAAACGACGTAGTGAGACACAGTAATAATCAGAGTTTATATTCTAGCATCCTGCAGGATAATCAATCATAATCACATCCTTAGAGTCCCAGAATACTGAAGCCATTACCATATTTGCTAAAAAAATCGCTTCTTCCTTTTAGGGAGTGGAGAATCAGGATTTCTCCACTGTTTCGATTATTGTTTTGTTTCTTGCGTCTTGCGTACAGTAATGAACCCATGCTTTGTCCATTGTAACAAA
>JAFELO010000510.1:320692-343366 GCA_017140195.1 Eumaeus atala
TTAGTTGAAACTAATATACTGAACAGCACTCTCATATACATCAAATAGTTGTAACTAGTTGACTATCATTGTGAATATTTGTAGGTATTCAAGGGAATTGTGATGACTACATATAGTCAGAAACGACATTTATCCATAAATTTCAAATCCAAGACCATTCATAGACTAATCCTTTCATAAATATTAATATTTGTTCCAGTCAACGTCGTTCGCATGGAGCCAACGCCCACACAGTTGCCAGTGAGAATAATAACCATAGATAATAATTCTAATAGTCGTTTACCTGTAAATTATACTTTGATGGGGATATTGATTATTTTGTCCTCCCTTACCTTCAGCGCAACCTTGAATGTGTACTAACCGTGTTTCGTAGGGTGTGACATTTTTCATTATATCAATGTTGATAGACAAAAAATATATCTAAATGCCAATTATACTATATTTAAAAGATAGACAATGTTATAATTTATAGTCTAAAAGAATCAAGGAATTATAATAGGGATGTTATAAATGCGTGATACGTATGTTTTCCTTGCGTCATATTTTTTAATTGGTCTAAGTAGATCTCCATAAATATAAATTGAGCTAATGTAACTGTAATAAGATTTATGTTCAAACTTCATTATGGTTCGACTCTTAACCAAGTAAAGTATGTCAATTAGAGTTTAACTAATGCAGTTAATTATGATTTTCCAACTTAATTTCGTGAAGATGTTATTAAGGTTATCATTGATTAAGTCATTGTTGATACATTGTACTTGAGTTATTTATTTGTTTATAACATTTTGATTCCATTTTTATTATATTTTAATATATAATAAAATTGAGAAAAGTCTATAAATAAGTAATATAAACAACAAGGATATAGCTGAGCATTGTTCGTTTTCTCTTTGTGTCGTGATAATATGTATCTACAAATGTAATCCGATCCCTTACAACTCGATACGCAGTAAAAACGTGCTAGCTTGTTTAAATTTAACATATTTTACATTAATGTTTATAAAATTATATCATGAAAATATAAATTATTGTATATGATCATAACATAATGAGATACATCCGGTTCCTTTTCGATGACTATTGTAGATAGTCGCCGAAGTTTGACAACCCTTGTCTTCTGTAACCCTTTGTTACATTTCCAGAACTAGGACTGGGGTATAAAATGTTAATTCACAAAAGTGTAGAGGCATGGCAAACTCAAGAATGGTGTAGAAACCGTTTCCTTATCTCCGATAAAATGATTGATTCCTCATGTTAACAGGATTACCTATACAGAAAATATTTTACATGCTCTTTTTAATCAAATAGATAATAATAAATAATATAACGTGAAAGAGCTAATCTTAAACGTTTTAATGTCAACAAGTCTTGTGAGACTGGATGCAAGTTTTCAAATTTTTGAGCTTAGTTAACTTGTGTAGGCCTTGTGTGAGTCGTTGACAACGATTTTTTACTCCTACCTTGGCAATCCCAAAAACCATTTTGCAATGCGCTTCTTTATATCCTTTGTATAAATTTACATTAAAATACTTATGTACGCGTAATCATGAGACTGAATTAGAATACTTGTAAAATCTAACTCCATTTAATGGCAGATTCAATTCTGAATTTATAAATATTGTTTTTTTGTGTCGCTAAATAGCTTTACAATTATTTTTTCTACGAATGCAAAAACGTAATTTTTTATCATATCTAATAATGGTTTTTGTGAAAATAATTATAGAGCTAATTGAATAATAGTTCATTGTCACCTAACATAATTATAATATTATTACTGTCAACCACAATAAATTTTTACACTAAATATCCAAAAAAATAACTATTTCCTATTCATGTGTTATTTGTATGGAGTTTACTGCTTGAGAAATAATTAAGGGCCTGTGGCGTAAAAAAAAAAGAAATTAATGGTAGAAGCGTAATGTATTTTCGAACGTATAACCGCATTTACCGCGCTTGCGTCTCCGCGCACATTCCACTTCAGAATCAAGAGTAAACTCCAGTTGATTGTCGAATCTGACGCACGCAGTTTTATATTATTTCACTCTCTTTTTACATTTTTTTTTAACATTTTAACATTATTTGTATAACATATCATACATGTACTCAGTATTCGAAATGCAAACAGGTCCATAAATTTTGTTAACGGTGTATCTGTAGGCAGTTAAAAAGTCAGTCGAATGTATGATGTCGTTTGGGATGACAGTGTCGAGATAATGCTGTGTTTGAGATAAATTATTGGTTACCGAACATTGTGTTAATATAAAACGATGTGTAAGCATGATATAAGATTTTATTAAATGGATTAATTAATTTATTAATCCATAAAAATTAATTAATCAATTGTATACATAATCATGCAAACAGTACTTTATAAATATTTTCCGGGCTATCAATTATTTTTGGAGTACATAACGAACTCTATGGTGTGAATAAAAACTGGTTCTATGTAATTCGGTTAACGGACGATGTTATTTGACATGGTCTCCTAGTTGATCTGTGAACGCATTTCCCGATAGAGTGAAAGGGATGACTAGTTGGCTGAAGCTGCGTGTGAGAGAGCACTCTCGGCAGCGCGCTGGCTTCGCCTATTCGTACATTATTTAGTTTTGGAATGTAACTATGACGTAATACTTTTTCGTGCATGCGGCTGGCGCTGTCGATTTACATGACGGCAACACGTCTTATAGAAAGAGAAGTAAAATATTTTACACCACTGTGAGGCTGAGAGTACCGTTTTACTGCGCTCTCGGCCGTATTCCGAACCATGTCCGCTCGTAAGGAGTGAAAAGTGACTGTGTCATAGCTGGCAGTCTTGTTTTGTTGTATCAGTATGTTGTAACTATGATATAAAAGCGATTGGAAATTGTTAGAAACAAGCGTAACGATACATATCAAATATCGGAGTGAGTATATATAAATGTTGTGCGCGGTGTTAAGATAAGTAATTTTGCTTTCATCGTGATATGTATAGTAAGGAGAAACAAATATCTGAATGAAATACTTGTGTACGTTTTAATTTAAATATTTCTATAGTACTACGTCAATGGCGACCGCGTGCGGCTTCACAGACGTCGTCCGATAAGACAACTATTTTCACAGCAATCAACGACTATCGATTCCTAGGTATACTTGAGGAAAATGCAAAACAAAATTAGGCGAATCGGGACGCATGACCGTATGTAGCTGCGACACTCATCACCCGCGCCTCAGTCACAAACTGAAGCGGGGCCCGCTTTGATATCACGCCTGCTGTTGCAGCGGCCGACAACTGTTGGGGCACGTCCGTCTGACATAATAAATCTAACTGGTTGCACGTGATTGCACCTATAGTCGTGGGTGAAATTGGACCTTTTCTTTCATCAACCTGACAGTAGTAGATTTTTATGGTGCAAGGCCGTGGGAGCGAGCTTACTATGATGACGCCTTTCTACATCATTGATATCCGCATTAAATATCATTATTAATTAGTATTTCACAGTAAACTACATTTAGTAGTAGCTTGAATTTATTTAAATTTATTCGTTATTCTTTGGCATCGTAAAAATAAAAATTGTAATGAAACCTTATAAATAAATGTGTAGAATGAATAAACATAATATGTAGCTAAATTACAAAATATGTTGTGGACTAAAAGTATTTAAGAAAATGTTTTTTACTAATTATTTAAATTGTATTTTTCACATTTCAAAAATAATTAAATTTTAATTTGAAGCAACATTACGAGTACTAAATGTAATTAATTTTATTTCGGAAACAGACAAGTTAAAAGAGAGCAAATAAAGTATATTTTAGAGATAACAACGTTAACATTCTCTCATGATGAATGTTTATAAATGAAGTTAATGTACATTTCACTACTAACTGCGAAACTATTTAGGGCCGGTTTCAGATGTTACTGCTATAATTTGAAGTAACTAGTCGATACACATTTCTCAACTAACAAAGAGAAACCTGTGAAACCGGTTCATATACTGATTATTATATATGGTAGTTTATTTATATATTTTTATATATGGTATTTTATTTATATATTTTTATATATGGTAGTTTATTTATATATTTTTATTCACAACTCATATATGCACATGCTCCTTCCGTGATCGTGATCACTTGAAGTTACCAACACGTCAGTACTATTCAATATTTAAATAATACACGATATAATTATATGTTCCTATCTATTTTATTTTAATAAGTGACGGTCTGTAAATTTGTTTTTAATTTCTCCAGGGATTAACATATATTCCGTACTTTCTATTACATAACTCAAATTATTTAATCATTCGATTATTTTAATAGCGATGTAACAGATGTACATTAATTTATGATATAAGTATGTATACTATTATCTGCAAACAGACGTTTTGATACTGAAATATTAATGTAACGTCCTGTTTAAGATCATTCTTTGTACAATATTTTTAGTCCTCATTTGCAAATAAAAACGCGCCAATTAGACAAGCCCTGAAGACGTAATGTGTTAAATTATATTGTGTCATCTTTCAAATAAATAATTTGGCCGCTTTTTGTACATAAATAAAACATTTGTCATGTTAGCAATGTATTTCAGACACATCACGTAGGATATAAGTGGGTACACATAACCGACGGGCTTCAATTTGGGGTTATAGTTTTATTAATTTTTTTATAAATCAAAATTTATAAGAAAAAAGTAGGTTCTCGAAGTTATATTTCAAAAAACATCTTAACAAAAGGCCAACTAGTGCCTAAACCATATATTTTTCATGTAATCTAACTAAAATTTATAATTAATATTGGTTACCTAGCAACAGGATAGCTTGTAATTTTCTGTTCTATATTTATTACTAATGTCATTTTAATTGTTTATAATATCATGTCATTCAAGTATAATGCTATATATTTCGTACTCGCCCTTAACATCTGTGAAATAAATTATTACAATTAGAATACAATGCATTATTGAGCCACTTCATTTCCAGTATCCACCCGATATCTTTCTTTTCTATAGTATAGGGGACAAACGAGCAATCACAGCCTGCCAACGACTACCAACGCCCATGAATATTACCATACTTATGCCGAAAGCTTGCACTCCTATTCACCTCCCCCCCCCCTAATGGGCCACCAGCTACTCACAAAGCGCATGAAACGCGACACCGTAGGTATCACTTTATGCTGGTATCGAGTGAGCGTGAGGTACCTCCACGGTCGTTCCGGCCCAATTCCGTTACATAGGAGGATGTAGTGTCATGCACTATGCATGGCTCTACCTCCTCCTAAAATCTATCTGCTAGAGGAACAAAAAATATAATATAAAATCGTAAGATGGAAAATCATTAATATCGTAATATTTCTGAGGGTTGTATCCTTCTTATTCTGCAATACAACATAGATGGTTATGTCAATAGTTGAGCAGATGGTCGGGATAAAAACCAAATGTTATGCTCATTTACTGTAACAATTGACAGAATTCCAATTACAAAAGAATTAATAGCTTAGAAGCTTTTAGTAGTAAGTTTTCGCTTTTATAATAGAGTGTGAATTAAAAATAAATTAATTCCTGACCACATTTTACTTAATACCATAATGCCTCTAATAAAATGTCCCCGACTCCTCGTTTGTCCACCTATGCTATGTAAAAAGCATGAGAAATTATAATTCATGTCGTCGTGTACATTCGAAATATTTATGCAAGTGTCATGGGGTACTTAAATTATGGTAATAAAATCACGTCTAACGAATGCTGACTCTTATTTTCTAAAGTGTATCTCATATAGAAATGAAAATAATAATTTTATAATCATAATTGATTTCAAATAAAAATATAAAAGGGCTCGTTGGTAGTGTGTACGCACTCTTGCTGTTTCAATTCATAAATTAACTATGAAATATAAATATAAAGGAATTTTATGCAGGCTATCGATGTCTTCCTTATTGCTATACACTATTTAAACTTTAAGTATCTTGTAAGTTAGAATATATAGTTGTCTATTACATATCTAAATATTACTTGTAAAATATCATTATTAATTTAAACGAAGAGACGTATAGTATCTAGTTATTTTACACCAAGACACAGTAATGAGTTGTATTCCACTTTACTTACCCTCTTGCGTTCTTAGAGTTGTAGGACTCAGGCTGCTCAGAGTTGTAACCCTACGAATCAGACTACTCAGATTTGTACCTCTACGACTAGGTATGTTCTGAATTGTAGCTCTGCGACTCAGGCTGCTCAGAGTTGTAGCTCTACGACTGAGGCTGCTCAGATTTGTAGCTCTACTATTCGGAATCTTTAGAGTTGTACCTCTATGACTCGGACTGCTCAGACTTGTAATTCTATGGGTCTGACTGCTCGGAGTTGCACTTCAATGACTCGGGCTCCACAGAGTTGTCTGTCTACGACTCAGACTGTGACGAGTTTCAACTCTACAACTCGGGCTGCTCAAAGTTGTAACACTACGTCTCAGGCTACTCCAGGCCGGATTCACAGGTTACTACTAGAGTGTACTACTTAATCGATAACTAACTCCTAAATAACGCATACATGCTTCATGGTAATTTATTGTAATTGGATCCTGTGGGACCGAAATTTCATACTTCATTTTCACAAACCCGTGAAACCACGCCTAACTTAGTGGCACAATATAGTATAGAGAGCTGTACATAGTCGAATTAGAAAAGCTACTAAACTTAAGTGCTACCATCGTTTATGTTTTCGACGTGGTTTACCTATCATTAAAAATAGTTGTGCTACAAAACTATTTTTACTTGGTGTAAAACAACACTTAAATAGTTATTGTGGTTTGTATGATGTATAATAATATAGTGAATATATGCGATATATGTTATTTCTTTAAGCAAAATAACATAACTGAAACCTAACGATTCAAGCGATCTAAAATGTATGCTAACGAGAAAAAAATTATACCACGCTCATAGTTTTCTGGCCTATTTTACTGAATACAAAACTATTATCGATGGTATGTGTACAGTTAGGAAAGAAAATCTTTTCAAATTAAATTGTAATTTGATTTAAAGGTGATACACGAAATGTTTGATATCTTTTTGGGTTCCTTTTTTGTATTTTATTAATTATTTATTTATTTAAATATTTATTGTTTACTTTCATGCACGAATTTGGTTCCTATAGCTAAAAAAGTTCTTTACCCAGCCTAATTAATTATTAATTTGAATTGGATGATTAATACTTTGAGTCGTAATTTAATTAACCGCGCAACGTTAAATATTAATTTTCTACCGTTTGTTTATTTTTAAACACCAGTACAATGTTAATTAATCAATTTGAAAGTTACGTTACTAGCTAAACTTAGTTTTTAGTTGTCTAAATTGACAAAGAAATACTTAATTTCATAAAACCTAATTTGTCTTTTGAATTGAAACTTTGTGAAACGTCTCTGAGAATACTAAAATATGATTTCTTTCACTATCGTAAATAATATCCGCAAGATGATGTATTTTTTAATTATACTTAATAAATTTATAAATTGTCGGCTCCTGAGTAAAAAAAATCAAGTGAAATCGTCGATTCCTTACGGACGCAAAAGTTGAGTTTTATGTATACTGTTGTATAACAATATGTTCTTCTATGTTTCTTCTATGGGATTGTTTTAGTTTACCAAAGCATAGATATATAATAAATATATGTGAGTATATTTATGTAATATATACATGTGGGTATGTTTATGTAATATATACATGTGAGTATATTCATGCAATTAATGTTGTTAGAATATTACATGTGTGAACAGACATAACGTCATTAGCTGTGCTATTATAGGTGTAATTTAAATATATCTGTGTTTCATGTACAGTCAGCTCCGCGCATAAAATGCAGGATCTTAGATACAAAACAATCAATTGGTAACATTTTTTAGATATACACACTAAAAATCAAATAATCAATTATTACGTCAAACGTTCCTGGCACATCTCGGTGATTTTAAATATTTGATTATATACAATTTTTAAAATGTTGTTAATTAATATTTAAAACAACATAAGTATGACATTTTTTGACTTCTACTTATAATGCCTAAAACGCCGTTCCATAAAAGGATCCATATTAATGGAGCTGACTGTACACAGCTGCTGCTGTGTTTAGGATGTCTAATATTTACAAGAAAAATGTGAAATTTTATCTCTTTATTATATAAATGTATTAAACGTTCAATTTACACACAATTTGTTTTATTACTACCAAATCTCATTATAATTATTCTCAAAATTTTGATATTTATAATTTATGAATGAAATAATTGCAGTGGCACACAATGAATTAATTGTGTTGCCAAAGGTGTAAGGGCGTCCTGGCATCACGACCTGGTACTTCTCGCTCAAAGAATACTGCGCCACCGGACTCTCACAAATTGAACGACGGTTCAAACCGAGGCAATATTCTACTGCCATGAGTACAATATTTCCTTGGCCGTACCGTTGATACCGAAAGTTGTACGTGTGAAATGTCTATTTTCCGGAATGACGATGAGGCAATAAGGAAGAACAAAGTACGATATGATAATAACTTCTCTAAGTATTTGCCGTTGTTAATACTTTACACAGATGAGTAACAGCGGATTTTCATCATCACAATTTCTTGTGCAGCGCTAAGCCCGATAACAAATAATCACACTCCTTTATTAGTTCTCAATTTAAAAATTCCATAGCGGCAAGTATCAAAGAAGACAACTAAAAGTGAAATGTCTTGATGTACACTACTGCAACCATGAAACAACTGATTGGGAGATCGGAAGTATCGGGAAACAGTATGGGTGTAAGCTACCCTATACTGTTTCCCGCTTTTATTGGAGAGGGAAATTGGATTTAATCTATTGTTTTCCTCTGATTAAATTCGTTACGGATCCCGATACAGTTTCGGCTTTTCCCAAAGGGTTTGAAAAATATCCAAAGGGTCATAGTCATTACCAAAATCGAATCTGGCAGCAGCACATTTAAATAACGAATTAATGATTGAATAGGTGCTGTGGAAAAGGTCGGAGATTTTCAGTTAGGGATGTGGTAATAAATCGTTTAAAAAATTAAATAGGTTTGGTATATATCGAAGATTTAAATAGCGCCCAGCTTTGGAAATTAAATAATTTAAAAAAAAACACGTTAAAGCTCTTTTACTTTTTTACAAAATGTACTATTACTATGAGTACCTATGTATCATCACGATTGTCATGACAGAGAGCTTATTTTTGAAAAATATCTCAAAATTTATAGAAACGGAATATCTTACGTACGTTACTTAAACTTTCACACGAAAGTACTGTAAAATTTTGGATGAGTTTTGGCATGGATAGCGTACCTATTTAGATTAAAGTCTGGAATAACATAAAAAATATTTTTACCTGGGAAAATGAATGGTTCCCTTATCATAGCTTTAAAGTGGATTATATAATAAGTAAATAGGTCTGATTTTACTTCAATATATCGTTATCTGATATACAATTCTAAGGCTGGGCACTCCATTTTTGTAAGTATAAATATGTGAGTGTCAAACTCTATTGTGTCTTCAGGCCTTTAATATGGCTGTTTGTAAAGGTCCGAAATAGTAAAAGTAACAATTCAACAAAATAGTAGTGCTTAGAACGAAGAAGGCCACAGCTAAATCCCACCAAGTGGGCTTAGTGATTACAATATTAGGCCCACAGATTTAAGTTATTATAGTCAAATTCATTCAAATCGTAGTAAACTCACCGTAACTAGTGAAAGGGTATAAAGATAAGGCCTGGAGCTCGATTTAAAGGTACATTTAGTTGAGGCGTATTATTTGAATGGAGCTACTTCTGACGGCAACCATTGTTCTGTTTATACTTCCGAGCGCGGAAATTATATAGTCTAAGAGACGTATATTCACGATTCATTTTTAGCTTTTTCATTCTACTATGAAATTACAGCTACTCGTATTAACATGCAAAGCACTAACATTGCTAATCTTCTTATGGTCCATATCGACAAACAATAATTTCGTACTCACGCTTAGCATCTGTGAAATAAGTACAATGCATTCTTGAGCCACTTGATTTCCAGTACTTACCCGATTTTTTTTTTTATAGTATAGGGGACAAATGAGCCAGCGGAGCCTCCCAACGACTACCGACGCCCACGAACATCACCTTAATTATGCCGATACTTATTGTGCATTAAGGCCTTTAATGTGGCTCATGGTAAAGGTCAGAAATATTAAAAGTAACAATTCGACAAAGTTCTGAATGAGAAATTGCTTTTGTGTATTTTACAAATATGTAGAGTGCTCTGGGGAGAACTAAAGGTAAGGATCATACTCTTTCTGTTCAAACAACAAGTATTCTATTTTTTTTAAACCGAGGCTTTTATCTTTTTGTCGTAGTTTATTTAATTATTTTTATTTAATTTACAGGACGGTAACGTTTATATCCGTTTCACAAAAGAAGTTCAGAAAGAACTTGGTTAAAATTGGGCTGTGGTCTTTTGAAACTTGGTTAAAAAGGTCATAGATTACAATCTACCATAACATGAAAAATACTTGTTATCATAAGAAATGAAAGTCTCCCATAAGTTTGTAGAGTTGATTTAACGCGAATGAATCCGTTAGCACAGAAAATTACATACAAAACACGATAAGTAAATTGTAGATATCGATATAATAGTTGAAAGATTATTTTACTCCGCGGTGAAGGTAATTTCAGGACGTTTAGAGGTTTCGTGAATGAACCCGTGTGGAATAGCTTGATAATATCATTATAGGTGACAAAATTAAACAGAAAAATGTCGTTATTTATATATAATTTTTCTGGGGAACAATTTTTATTTATTATGATTTCAAGTAAATGTTTATTATCGGTACCCCGAAGACCTTCGCTGCTTTTTCCTCTGTCATTCAACTTGGCTTTTATAATAAAATATTTTATGAAGAAATATATATAAGCATATCATATTGTAAACGCTTTCACACAAAACAAGTTATCCATTTTGCCCTACGTATAATAGGCTATTCTGCATAAGAGGTTCCAACAATAGCATTTAACCAAGCACTTCCAATAAATACGATATACAACAATATACCGACGCGATGGCGCAATAAACGTAACCATTCGAAAGAATCCTTTAAGCCAAACTTGGGTCGGATACTAACGACCCATTACAAACTCTCCAAACTGAAAGCTAAATAACCCGAACCTGAACATGGGGAAATTCAAGTGCTATTGTCACCGACGTCGGTCCAGGTAAGGTCAAGGTTTCGAAATGACAATGTTGATATAAATTGTACAATTACTTTGGATGCATTATTACATTATTTTCTGCTGCTGCTAGCTGACGATAGCCTTTTCTTTCGTTGACGTGGGGAAACGCATTTACGTGCCTTCACCGGCCCTGGGTGGGGTCCAGTGGTGTGTGGGACTCGCGGCACATGATAGTGCCGAGTACCCACAAAAACCACCGCGAGTGCCATCAGTGCCGAGAGCGATTCCTCCTCCTGATCTGTAAGCCCCTCTTCTCATAAGAGGGGTGCAAAGATCCCCCTCGATTCAATTGGTTTTGCCTGGGTTCACCCCAGGCTACTAAGCCCCACTGCCACGACAAGGCTTGAACCATGGTAGGGAGCTGACGATAACCTGACCTACGTACCCGTAAATATCATTACTGTTATGTAGACGTCTTTTTTAGAAAGAACAATCTTTCCCTCCTTTTTGCTCTCATTCCCTCTTCAAATAGACGATGGTCTATTTGGAACCTCACAAACCACACAAAATACAACGGCGTGTCTTTTCCTTTGCGGCGGTATCACGTGAGCAACATACACCGGCGTTCTGGCCTTATTCATCTGCAATACTGCTGTTGATACTACTATTCACATATTATAATACTAACGATCCGCCACGGGTTCCCCCTGGAATGGCAAACGGGGCTGAATTGCTACCTCGGCAAATGACATTACAAGTTTCGGGTAAAATCGATCTATACTTTCCCAGAGATGGTATTGACAATTAGTAGTTCATAGAATGTAATATATTGTAAAATCTGTTTAGTACTTTTGAGATAATTAATCACATACAGACAGCTTTTGATGTTATTGTTTCATAATATATATATATATATATATATATATATATATGTATATATATACAGTTATAATAACTGTATATATATATACAGTTCAAACTAAACGAGAGGCTTGCGAAACGTCCTTGATATTCTATACCTTGTTGTTACAAAGGGTTCCATAACATGATTACTTTACAAGATTATCTTACTAAGCACGCTGTCGGAATACTAAACGTATAAAATTTAATGTCTCTATTCTGTACCATCTCGGTAAAATATCATCTTCCGTAATCCTTTCAATTATTACTTTTGTTTATAGAACATGGATCAAACTAGACTTACTTACACCTACAAATACCACATACATAATAATTAGCCCTCCTTCTGCAAGACCCCAACCGACCATCGGAAACTCATACCTATCGTGTGAGCGAGGCGTACCTCCAGGGCACTGCTTCCAGACTCACTGTAATTTTTACTGTCACGTAAAATTACAGTGTAGGGAATCTACTGTAATTTATTTCGTGTTCAAATTAATAACCGTTTTTACCGAAATTATTTCTGATTCAGGGTCTTACCGAACTAATTCGGTTGCAAAGCAGTAACGTCTACCTGCACCTACATCTTACTAATCGTTCCGGCAAAGTAAAGTCTCATATTGTATTCCTATCGGACTTTGAAATTTTCTATAATATTGTGTAAAAAGCTGAGATTAGATATTGCTTACATTATCCGTAAGTTTGTGTGAAATCAATTACAACAATTGTTTGAAAACATTTGCTGTCAAATAAACGATTATATGTTGATATAAAAGCTTGGACCATTCCCTATCAAGGTTTAAACAGTCTGCTTGAGTACCCAGCGCGTTGCTATACTTTCCAGACAAAGGATTTTTGTGAAACGATTTTCTCAGACCATAAAACTTATTTCCCATAAAACTTATGGCCCAGCACACTTTGGGAATGGTCTTTAAATAAATTATTTCCACCTACTTACTTTCTGAGCAGTAACAAGTTTCTGAGAGATTTAGAAAATTATAATTTAACTTCACTTAAGGCAAACATTTTTAACATCGGAAACTTTTGTCGAAATTATGACTACATTAACATAATTTTACATGATCTTTATCTATTCCGGCGAGTGGTTGCACATTTATTAAAGTTATCTAAGGTTTTTTTCATATATTAACGTATATAATATTTACTCAGTTATAGCAGGTTTTTTTAGGAGCACTCGAGACGCCCGGAACGTCAAAATTATCCTTCATTAATCAATATCCCATCCTTGCTAGGCCCTTATCTCACCTTCATTAAACACACAAACGTAAAGTTGTCACTTTCGGCGGTATAATAAGTCGTGCAGGCCCAATACCGCTATAATCAAGCACGGCACTACCACTTACGAAATCTCACTCTTATCTCACTCACATTAAATTTAGTAAGCTGTAATCAGTACAGCATCAACAATGTATTGACCTAGAAATTTGGTTTAAATTGCCACACTAAGCGGGTGAGCAAACCGGAAATGCTAATTATAATATGTCACTAAATCTAGTCAGTATTTTTTAACTGACTTGATAAATGAGGAGGTTGTTAATTTGATCTGTTATTTTTTTGTACATATGATTTGCTAATAGAAACGAGACCAATACAAAACGAATTAGCATTTTGATTCAAAAACTGTTACAGTAGATTGTAGGGAAGGAGGAAAGGGCCATCCCTTCCTAACACATAGGTGACATTAATACGAATGCCTATGGACATCGATAGTCGTCAAAAGACTTTTGCTCGTTTGCCCCTATACAAAAAAAAACGGTATTTCATAAGGCTACGCGCGCACAGGAGGGCGAATCGCTCAACACGTAGAGACTAGTGTTATTTTTTGACAGGAAAATATTTTTTTGTACCATCGAACAGGTCGTAGGCCAGGTGCCCATTCCAATTCTCCAGTTGTGGAAATAGTAGAAACCGTTAGATTTGACGTATCCTATAAAATCTTGCTCACATACTACCCAGCAGGCTGGTTTCCTATAGAGCATGTTCCGAAGCCTCCTAGAACATTACGTCCTCACATAATTAGGTCACCAGTCACATGGATGGCTCCCGAAAAATAGAGGCCATAGTTTCCGAGCTATTTGTGCCATGTGCTGTCCTAAATTCTTGTGTTACTCTCACCTACCTGGGCGCTTAGCGCTCAGTGCGGCCAGTAGCGAACATTTTAATACGCTTGTTTTACCACACTAGTTGTCACTAAAAAAACCACCGGGCGTGTGGGCAAAGAAATGCTCAGCAAATTGGTTTCATTCAAACAGGAGCTTTCTAATAGAATGTAGTATTTAAGGTAAATAGAAGCATATTTCCGTTAGCACAACAATTTATATAATTGCTCTGTAATCTACATCAGCGAAGAGTGTGTTGAGGAGGGTATGTTTATCTCCCTCCGCTTACTTATATTACCAAACTTGATCATTATTTACATTAATTTGTCATTTCACAACGCAAATGGCGTACACATAAACATTCACACGTTCGCATTATCATACAAAGCGATACGGTTTATTGTCGTTAAAATACTTGTATGTTACTGGTGTGGGCTTTATTCTCATTTGAGGATTGTAGCTGTTACTCGCCCCCTTCATATATATTTAATGTATGAAGTGGGCGAGTAACGTGATGATTTAGAAAAATACCAATATGAGCAGTGAGCGTCTCAAAACCGTCCATATAAAAGATGTGTAACCGTCAAATCGTGCACTTTGTAACAACAAATCTTTTAAATAAAACCTGCATTGTAAAAACGAATTAAAATCAGCGGTACTGATGGTACTTGCGGTGGTTTTTGTGGGTATTCGGCACTATAATGTACATTGAGCCCCACACACCACTGGACCCCACCCAGGACCGGTGAAGGCGCGTCAATGCGTTGCCCCACAATAACAAACAAAAATGGTTATCGTATAAACCATAGCCAACAGTTTGGAACGAGATTTTAATAGCTCAATGCTTTGTTTTATATTGACTTCAATTATTCTTATCAAAGTAGTGTAGCAATATTCTTAACGCTATGCTTTACAGATTCAGAAGAATATTGTCGGTATTGATTACTTTTGGCTTACACTTTAACTTTGAAAAAGCCGAGGCGATGAAAGCATTTGGAACACAGTTTATTCCAGCATGGTTCTAATAGGGACAGTTCCGATGGAATACATTTACGACACAGAGGTAACGGTCGTGTTGCTCTAATTTAAATAAATAAATATAATAAATAATCTAAGTACTCATCACACCACGTTAGCCCCGTACTAAGTTCAGGACTTGTGGTAGAGGTATCCCTACTAAACGACGGAATTCTATTTAATATATTTTTATGTACTAAATATTATTGTTATAGATAGAATTAGAATACATAAGATAAACTATCCACGATATAGACGGAATTCGAACCCGCGACACCTATGATGTTCCGTGCACGGTATTCCCGCTAACGTTACCACTGTGCCAATCAGTCATCACTGCGGTAAAGCGAAACTGGACATTTCATAGTACTACATCTAGATTCTAAAATAAAAAACAGAATATGTTAGTTACATTATAGTTATATAGTTATTATTACAGCTTGTAAGTAAGTTTGGCGTTTTAACTTTGTAAGAGTATCCCCTAAGACCGCAGTAGAGCGCATGCCGAAGCTGCGTTTACTAAGTACGCTTTACTAGTTAGTCTAACTGTTAGTGGCTAGTCGGAGAGATGTGTGCCATAGCCTCAGTCCCTTAAGTATCTTCGCTTTATATCTAAGAGATAATAAACTATTTACATTAAATTGAAAAACAAAAAAACCCTGTTTTTTTTTCAATACACCTAATGTCACTCGCGATATTAGAAAGAATTAACAAAGTTATCCGAAAACGTGTAGATCCGTTCAAACTATAGCAGATATAACAGAAATCTACAGACATACATACACTCGAAAAATACAGCCCTCCTTCTGTCACCGTCAGATAAAACTCTTGGGAATTTCCTCTCGCTCACTTGATACCGGCATGAAATATCACGTTTCGGGCTGTTTATGTGGCCGGTGGCTAATTGGAGGGGGGTGACAAGAGGGCAACGCATCTGCGTAACACCCATGCGGATGTCCATGGGCGTGGGTAGTGATCAAAGTGCTACGATTGCTCGTTTGCAAGCCGCAGCTTAGGACTGATATTTTAGTAATGTTTTTAATATAAGTGAGCTTAGCTGTCACACGAAGTATGTCGATAGCCGAGGTTACACAATTTAGAAGCGAGTAATCGGAGCCTTTGTACAACTACCGACGACCATAAACATCCACATAATTACTATGTCGATGCGTTACTCTTCTTAAATGGGGCACCGGCTACTCACAAACTGCACGTAACGCGACACTGAATATGTCACTTCCCGGTCACGCCGGCCCAATTCCGTTGCATAGGAGGATGCAGTGTCATACTATGAATGGCACTACCTCCTCTGAGGGTATAGTTATAGTGTCATGCACTGTGCATGGCGGCACCTCCTCGTATGCAGCATGCCACTGCCTCTTCCTAAGTCTATTATTCTATTCCTGCGCCTTGTCAGGATCCGGTAGCCCATTGGGGAATGGATTGAAGGAGGGTAACACATACCCATTGTGAGTGATAACCATGCTCATGCTTGTGTGCTTTATTAGCTTCCAAATTGTATGACTCAGATTGCTCGCTTATCCTCATGCCATGAGAAAACATAAACATATACAAATAATGAAAACTGAAAACGAGTCTTTAAATTTCTAGAGACTCCTACCTGCGTTGTCACACGGTTCGACACGACATCGTTTCTCGGACATTAATGAAAACATCGTATCGTATAATGTAATGCTGTAACCTGTTACGTCGAAGCCGTCACGTGACGTGATGGCTCGGAGGGGAACACGTGTTGACACGCTCCTCGTTCATCACTCTGTTGCGTTACTTTGTGTGATATACGCATTTATTATTCACTCGTTCATTCTTCACAAGCATCATTCTCATAGCGAATTACAACTTTACTTTGGATTTTATCATGTATGTATTGTTTTGGGTTTCTTGTCCCATTACCTTTCGCTCACATGAAACCGCAATTAGCATAGCTGTACGTTGTCATGTTTCATGCGGTATGTGAGTTCTCCATGGCCCATTGGAGGGAAGAATGGCAAAACAGCTGTATAGCAATTACATCCATGTGTAAGGGCGTGGCCAGTCACCAAAAGGCTCCGAGCGCTTGATTGCCACTGGATCATAAAAAAATACGCAAATAGCACTGCGACATGCACCATAATGCCAGCGCTGGTATTTAATTAGTGAGAGATCTCCCTGCCCTGGTCATACCAACCTAAACGGCCCGTACTAAAGAAATGGTGATCATTATTTCCTAAACCAATTATTAATGGAAATTATGTATCCACTTAGTTCTCACATGTCACCGTGTGCTAATGTAATGAAACTGTTTTGTGGTTGAACACAAAGTAGGACACGGTCCCAGCAAACGATCCGTGTGGTCACTAGCTACACGTAATATTCTAATTAAAGCACCACTTTGCCTGTAATTGATTGCCTATCAATACAGATTGTTAGTCACAAAATGGCATTGCAGGGGAATTGGACCGTCGTGCCTGAGCCTCTCGAAACGAAACCACCGTAAAGTGACAGCCATCATGTCGGGTTTCGTGCGGTCTATGAGTAGCCGGTGGCCCCTTGGAGGGGAAGAGGAACGGAGGACAACGCATCTGCCTGAAAACAACAATGCGAATGTCCATGGTCGTTAGTAGTCGTAATAGGATCCGACTTATCCTTTTCCCTTTGCTCCTTTACACTTTTGCCAACAATACCACAATGATCTGCAGATTCATTCATCTTGAAATAAAATTGTTGATGTTGTTTGATGTAGATTGTTTGTGTGAATGAAACAATAGCACTGTAGATGAAATCACAATCATCAGAAACTTTAATCATTAAACTGGACTCCCATAAATGATAAAGTGAGTAGTTAAATGAAACCACAAGCCATTTGACCGCAATGGTGAGAAAAATGAGTGGCTTTTATGGTGCTATTTTAATCGTAGCGCCAATGTTTATGACACCGTCAAATGAGGTCGTTACTTTCTCATGACACCAGGTTACGGTGTTTATATTATGTTATATACATGATAGGTATTTAATGCTGTTGTTTAAGCTGTGTGCCTAGAGGTAGATCAATTAATTATCACAAATTCAGTATGCTACGTATCTCCGTCATTAATGGACGCAGCATTGGAGTAGTCGGAAGGATTTGAAAATACGCTCCCAAAGTGAAACCTATTTTCAATGAAAATCATTTTATATACAGAGATTTTTTTAAAACTGTACACATTCACAAAGGACATTCATTACTTGATTCTGATTCCCTATAAGTAAAAGGCAATGATTCAAAATTTTATCGAATTATTTTTAAGTATGACACAGTGGATGACGGGTGTTATGTTATAACAGCCTTACTGAACAAACGTGAGAGTTAGATCGATTGTTACTTCAATAAAGGAGTCTGCTACAAACCACTGCTTTTCATTTACGTAAGAAACGCCAAAGAAGTTACTCGACAAGTCGAAAGCTCCGATATTCATCTTATTCTAGCTGCTACTTAACTTATATCTACCCCAAAACGGTTAACAATAAAAATAATCGGTATAGTAATTATGTGGATATTCATGGGCGTCCATAGTCATAAAAGGGCTTCGATTTCTCGTTTGCCCCCTATTCTATGAAGAAAACACTAACATCCTCCGCCTATATTTATGACATACATATATCTCGAATTTCAGATGTCTACGTGGATTGTTCTAGATTATCATTTATTTATTAGTTACAAAAACCGACTGCTAAGCGAAGAGAAAAACGAAGGCTTCTACTGATGTAGTGAACAGAGAGAGAGAGATATGTGTCGCGGCTGAGTGTAGTATACTTTTTCCGTCAACATATGGGTTCTTTGTTATTGATTTATTTTATATAATCTACACCTATTATAAAATAAGTTTAAGTCAAATTGAAACAATATTTTGACAATATTTTTGAAATATTTGTTTAAATTCATTTAATTCGTAAGAAGAATAACAATCAATCTCACAAATTTTCGTTCATTTTTTTTATCTACCTGTTGGCACTTTTTTTTGTTGACGCGGGGAAACGCATTTACGCGCCTTCACCGGCCCCGGGTGGGGTCCAGTGGTGTGTGGGACTCGCGAAACATGATAGTGCCGAATACCCACAAAAAACATCGCGAGTGCCATCAGTGCCGCTCTTGGTGGAATAACAATCATCAGGGCACCTCGACGGCTAGTCAGCCCCCTAAGGAACCAAATCTACCTCCACAGATGGGTTGCCCACACAACACTACAGGACAACCCCACCGACTTTGGGACAGTGCAATGGGGTGAGGTTCCCATCCTCGCACCTTGCCCCGTGTTTAAAAGCGCCACCTCCTGTTTGTGCGCAAAAGCGCCACCTCCTGTTCTTATAAGAGGGGTGTAAAGATCCCCCTCGGTTCAATTGGCTTCGTCTGGGTTCACCCCAGGCTACTAAGCCCCACTGCCACGACAAGGCTAACGATAACGTAAAAATCCATCAACTGTAGAAAGGAAACATAAATTTACATACATATAAACGCTCCAATATTTTTACGAGTTTATTGTAACATGTGGTACTGAATAAACTTCTTTTACTATTTGTTATTATTATTCCTTTAATTTTAAACGCTCCTAAACATGGTCCACTTTCTGCCGGCAAGGAGTAGCTTACACCACCCGCACTGGGCTTGTATTGTAAAACTTCACATTATTTTATCACAATCTACATATTATGAATATCAAAAAAAAAGGCGTCAAGGAGGTACGTGAGATGTGTTCAGCTGAATTGAGTCGACTTAGCCGGGAGTTACTTCTCACTCTCATGGTATTGTGCGACAGCCGCCAAATGATAGCTGTACGAGCCCAATAATAACCATGCCAAGAAGTATGACTTAACGGCCAAGCCACAGTTGAACACACAACTAGCATTTCAGATGACGCAGATCCGCATTAACTAAATTAAACATTAATACCAGATCAGCGAGAAAATAGAATATTATATATAACAACTATTAGTATTCCAGGAACACGAATTCCATGCAGATCATACATACCTTGAGCTAATATTGTCATACTACCGTGAACGTATTTTACGAGGGTCCCTACACGTCTTATGTTTATTGTTATGGAAATTGCGAATGGTACGGACATAAAACGGAAATATTTTGTGAAACAGTAGACATAACATTTATATTTAAAATAATTCTTGGATAAAATTTAAGACATCAGGTTCACCTAAGTTTATATTATAGACTATTGCGATTTCATCGGCGAATGTGTCACTTAAGTCATGTTGCAGTAACAACTATTGCTACGTTGCACCAAACAAATAATACCAGATTTAATATTGGACACATTTCTAGTGGCAAAGTTAAAAGAGTCAAAATGGCATTACTTATTTTCATAACCTCCAGTGAAGCAGTTTGCACAGAGGTTCTTGGTTTTTTATAGTATATGGGGAGAAACGAGCAATCGCAGTGTTTCAACGACTACCGACGCCTATGAACGTCAGCATAATTATGTCTTATGTCTAGCCCTCCTTTTCACACCTATATGTATTAAAGCACCTTATAGATAATATTTAAGCACCTATCGACACCACGGAACATCGGAAACCTATAGGTTTTACTGATGCGGATTAAGTATCATTATAGCCTTATCGATCCTTGATTAATCTTTCACACCTTCTCTCTCCTCCCTAAATGGAGAATTCACACTTTTCCAATCCTTACAAAACACGACAACGTGGTCATACATTAAAGAAGTAAAGAAAAACTAGAAACATTAGACTTATATTTTTATTTAACTTTACTTTACGTTAACAATTTTTTTTTTATCTACAGATTGAGAGTAACAAAAATGGCCGAGTATAAATTATTAAATTTTCATCCAACCACTATGGACACCACGCGGACGGATCAGGTATTGTGCTCTATATCACAATAATGTTCGAACACACAAAACATAAATCTGCATCTACAGGTGATACGACAAACAATACATGAGGCCTAGTTTGGATCCCTTTGAGTGTTGTATTTCATCATATTGTCTTGTCCTGCTTGGACTTCGGCACCGGCAACAAGTTCTATATTTATATATAAAAATATATTGTTTGTTTGTGATTTATTTATTCCGAAACCCCTGTGGGCAGGGTGTACGAGTTCGCATCAAGGTTCCTGTACCAATTTTTTTTTAATTTATTAACTTGTTATCTACATATAGTGAGTGTAAGTTATAACATCACCAGGAATGACCCGTGCGGCATGGTAAAATTCCATACTATTATTTATTTCTCCCCGTTAGAGCTAAAAAGGGGAAAAAAAACTTATATTAGATACAAGGTATTAAATTTTAACGCCACGCTTTATTTCTTTATTTTTATAGACTACCTGGGCGTGCAGGCTCGCCTGCCATCGCTTGCAAATTTATGCAATTAAGCGCTCACGTAGGTGCCGGAAATATTGCTAGCAAATTTGTACATTCATTCACAATTGATTTTCACATCTGATTCTGACAATCGTGTCCAAAATAAATATTGCGCATTTTGTCCTCGATAATTGGTACAGTAATAATATTGTGGTGTTATATGTCTTTGTTTATATTATTAAATATTATTTTAAGTAAAACTTAGAGAGTAAGCTGGTGAATGCACGTCTAGAGCGTTACAAAAATGAGGCCAACGGAAGTTCACAGGGGGATTTAAGTTAGTTGTGTCAGGAAAAGTTTCGTTACGTTTCGTATAATGTTGTCATACAGGCAAGAGATAGAGGTACAACACACATTTTGTTTCCCTTTTCCTCTCATAGCCGTATCGTATTACTACACTATATCGAAAAAGTCTTACTTCGTCAGAGTAGTGCAAAGCATAGATACCCATATTATAGGGCTCCTAAGACATCCCATTATTAGGCTACAGTCTATCTTAGGCCTTTAATTTATTAGGCCTTTACTATAATATTCGGGTGGCGAACCCAGTTAAAACAGAGACAGCTCTGTATGTATTTGATGTCTAAAAATAAATGAATGTGTTAAATTCTTCTAAGTGTATCAAATTATGAACAATTCGTGCACAAACAATAAGTGACAGTGTTATCTTCGTTAAAAATTAACAATAAAGTGTAAATATTTAAAACTACTTGTAGTAACAGGGAAAGCAACTTAATGGAGAAACATTTTAACTGAAGTAAGAAATACGCTTAAAATAAAATGCACATAAATAATATTTGGAAATCACATAAACATTACAAACTTCTACAGAAGAAGTGTTAAGTTAAATAAAAACTTTAATTGTGTTAAGTGAAAAAATAAAACAAAGACACTGACGGTGGTGAAAAAATAAAATACAAATTTGAATTTCTTCCAACGTCCAACAGATCAACGTATTGGCTAAAACTGAATACTATTTTCGCACGGTCCATCATTTTTCGTTACGCAAGGTCCATCGTGCTAACATGTCAGTTTAACTGTACATTACTAAGTTCGAGCCCCACTTAAACGAAATTCTTTTTGAGGATT